>JAYRBV010002681.1:0-14410 GCA_036023255.1 Mitrocomella polydiademata
GATATGTTAAATTTCATTCCATACTCTTTCAGAAAATTGAAACAGAAGTAGAATATCTTTACTACAACTCTTTGGAATGCATTTTTTTTTAAATAGTGATAGCCAAAAAAATGGCAGCCATTTTGAATTATTTTTCTACCATTTTGTTTCTTTTATTGAGAGGAACATCTGTACCAATTTTTAGCAATGTAGAGGCTCTGAGAGTACCCCCCCCCAGTTTTGAGGAGCTCCCAAAAGGCCCAGTTCTAATAGGGTTAAGAGCATAAATCAAAGCTTTTTGAAGTTAGTTATAACTACCAACTAACTGTACAAAATTTATTACAACATTAAATTAAATTATTAAATTTTTTAGTCAATGTGATAGAGCCTAGCTAATCATTTTTGAATTTTGATTTTTTTTAGTTAATTTTCAATTGCTAAATTAATAAGAATTTGTAATGGCTGGTAGACCTCCTTCAGGACTACGCCTAGGAACAGGAGCAGCTGGGAGAGTTCCACTAGGAACAGGTATGTATTCTTTGTCATCCATTCATGATACAGTTTTCTCTCCTATGTATCATAATATTCTTTCCTACTGCTAACTGAAATAAATATTTTTATTACAGCCATGGGGAGACCACCTGGCACTGGAATGGTATGTATAAAATTACAGTAGCTTATTTCTTTGTCCGTTATTGTTCTGTTTCGTAACCAATTCGACGATTAAAAGTTTTCTGAGATAGACTTTTGAAAAGTTTGCAAACTGAGTGTTTTCTAATTTGCAAAATGTTTTACCTGGTGATGATTCAAAAATTATATTTTCTAATATGCAAATTTTTTCTTGAAATTTTCGCAAAATTTCTAGGAATAAATTATTTGTTTATCCATTATTCCGAATACAAATAAAAAATTTTAAGTTATTTAAAGTACTTTTCATTCTAAAACGTTTTTAAGAAAAACTCAGTGTTCAAAAATTTTTACCATAGAATCTTCCCTCGACAGCTCGACCTGGCACAAGAGGAGGAATGGTCCCTGGTGGAGGTTAGTTTTAGATTTAAAGATTCCTGTAACTAGAAAACTTTCACATTAAATTCAACTACATAAATTCAACCTAAAGCTGAAACAGCTCAGCATACTAATATCGGTAACTATCTTGTTTATCTTTTTTGTTTATTATATCTTTTGATTGGTATATGTTCAATTTTAGCGCTAAACTCAATGGTTCAAATATCAGATCGCCCTGTCACAAGGCAAGGTTTAGGTGGAATGAAGACGCAAGGGCAAGGTTTGCACTTCCCTCTTATCACTGTGAATTTCATCTTGTTTTTTGTTGTTTTCTTATCTCTAAAAATGTTAATTTTACTTTTAGGACCACAAAGACAAGTTATGGATAAATCATATTTCTTGGGGATATTAAGGTTTGATTTTTTTATCTTCAATAAATGTACTTTTTTAACTCCTACAATATGAAATATTTTTAAAACATTTAATTTTTCTTTTAGACAAAAGATGAATGAATTAAATGCTGAAATTTCAAGGTTGACGAAAGAGATCACCCAATTTAACCAAGAAAATGCCAGTTACTTGTCTTACGAGAAGCGGTTTGTTTTTCATTTCCTTTCTTTTTTAAACTTTGAATCGAAAATAAATTTTGATTCTCAAAAATATATATTGCTTTCTGAGTACTAAGATTAGATTTAGTTTTCTAACAATATTTATTTTTGTTGAGTTTAACATCAAATTTGTTGTTGTTCTGACTTTTTCTTTCTAATGTTTTAGAGCTGAAAGTTTGGCAAGTGAAATTAAAACCTTGCAAGGCGAACTCGCTGATTATAATGCTGTAAGTATTCTGTTTAAATCCATAATTTTGAATTGTATACACTAGTCATCTAGAATGGGGCATGATATATAGGTGTTTTTTTTTAAAAAGTCGTAGAAATTTCTTCACTGCATTGTGGAATACATTTAAAAGGGTTGATTCACCTTCAGCCTACGCACAGGCCTCACAAGCTTGGTTTTTATTCCGGCTTCATGCAATATTACATATTACATACAGCATACAGACCGACAAAACACTTGTTATTTTGTTCATTTACCTGGAGTATTGCATGTTTAGGTGTTCACTACACTTAAGTGCTTCTTGATAGAAAAAACTGTTTTTTGCATTGAACTTACTTTTTTATGGATGCAGGAAACTCCCAGAACCAATTCTAGAAGAAGTGGGTCCTTTACCTTAATAATTGGGCCTGAATTACTGTATCAGAATTTGTGTGGGTGACTGAATCTTTGAAATTATCAGTTTTGTAATTGTGAAAGCCTATCATGAGAACTTTTTGTACAAGTTGCTACAATTTTTCTTATATTTTATTTAGATTGTCGATAAGCTGAATACCAATGCTGGTTTCGAGGATCTTAAAGAAGATCATGAAATGGTAGAATTTTAAATATGCTCTTTATTACTTAAAACTACATTTGGTCTTGTCACTTCTTAATTTGACAATTTTTTTCTTTTTTGACTTTTATTCTTACATTTACTTTTAGTTGAAGGCTCAAAACGACAAAGAGGAAAAGTCCATTGATAGACTTTTCTCCCAGAAACAGGAGTAAGTTTGATCAATCTTTGTGGAAATATTAGAAATTTTAAGCCTTTTCAAGGATGAAGTTCTTTTTTATTTTATTTTACTTTTCTAGTCGAGAAGGCGCACTGAAGCAAATGGAGTTTGAGCTAGAGCAAGAAAGAAGTAAAACAGAAAGCATTGTCTCTGATATGGTAAATAGCTCTTTTTTTCAATTTAGCAAATATAATATTTTCATTACACAAATGTATTTGAAGCCATCTTGTCTTTAATCCATTTAGAGGTTGTGCTGAATTTGTGTCCATATACTGATTTATAAGTTTTGCTTTATAGTCCCCAGATTTGAGGCAGAAATATTCAAAATTGATGAAAAGAAATTTACAACTGCAACAGGTACGGAGTTTTCTTGTTTTCAGTATGCAAGGGCAGGGTCACTCTTGAAGTTATATACCGTAAAAGATAGATTTAGCCCCCGGTGCTTATTAATTTTTTGCATCTGAACAACCGCTCAGGGACAGGAAAATTTGGAGTTTATTTGAGAGATAGCGCTAACTTGAGAGTGGGCGTTAAATCGATCATTCACGACAATTAAATATGGCATCCAAAATGTTTATTATTGTTATGTATTGTTAACCAACGGTTAATTTGCAATGTATGCCATTGTCAACCAAATTAGTAAAATTTCCATGAACTGTATGATCATTTATATATGTATTACATTTTTATTTGATAGGAGCTTGAGACGAAGCAAAATAATCTAGACATGCTAAACCAAAAGGTGGATGCTCTTGAAGAGGTAATTTTAACCTAATCAAAATTCATACTTTATAATTTGAGTACCAAAAACTAAGACAAACCACAAATCTTAATGCCCAAAACTTTTTATTATTTTTCCAGGAAGTTTCACAGGCTCCTGTCAAGCAAGAAGCTGGTGAGATAAAATATTTGAGTTACTTTTCACAGTTTGTAACAGGGTGTGAATCCCCCTTTTTTATTCTTCCCCATCCCCCTACTCTGGCTTCCCCCTCCCTTTCTAAGAATTTACCAACCAATATACAAGTGATGTTGAAGGTAACCATTATTTTTTAATGTTATTTACCTTAAATATAGATGGGATACCCGTCTCTTTCTTTTAACTTCTCGGAATCTTGAAGAAAAAGAGAGACGGGCATGATCAAGGATTCACATCGTGTTTTAGAATTATCAACTGTAAACATTGTTGTTATCAACGGCTATTTTGAATAAGTTCATTTGACCATGCTATTTTTTCTCCTTGATTATTTGAAAGGAGTGTAAAAAATTGTATGGATACCCAGGCTACCTTAAATACTATTCATGATATAAATACGATAAGTTTACAGTAAAAGAAACTAACCCCCCCCCCTTTTTTTGGTTCATCATCCCCCCTTAATAAGGGGGCCAACTTTAGAAGAAGGTTAGCAGCGAGAAAATGATTATTGTATTTTTTGTTTAGTTTCTCTATACGAGAAGATATCAGAGTTGGAAGAAAAGCGCACATCTCTCATTGACGAGATGAAAAAGAAAGAAACTCCAGCTGAGGAAAGAGAAAGGCTTTTAAGACAGGTAAAAAAAGAGACGCATGTTTTGATAAATTTTAAAGCGGGACTTTACTTAGGCTGTCAAACATTAAATCTGAATTGAGTAGAACGACAAGCAAAAGGTATTCCAGAATATGTCTCTCATATTTCTTTGCCAAGCTATCCTAAACTCTGAAAAGGAAAAAATAATGCAATGGTTTCAATTCATAATATAGTTAGTGGCCATATAAGTAAAAAGGAGGAAAATGATTATATATATCGTAGTAACGTATAAAGTTTTTTTCATCTTTCAATTTTCAAGGTGAAAGAAGATAACCAGGAAATTGCAAGGATGGAAAAAAGGTGAAAATTAAACTGTAATCAAATATCGTAAGAATTGAATCTGAAAACTGAATCTTAACAGTTTCAGAAGACCCTAAAAAATTTTCTGTTGATAGTATTATAGTAGTATTTAATCAGACCAATTTTATAAATTCTAAACATCCTTAGGGGAAATGAAATTCGAGAAAAAACTGAGAAACTTCAAGATGAAATTGGAAATCTTGATATGGATCTAGAGGAACATCATGGTTAGACTTTCTTTCCCCTTTTTCATCATTCTCGTTTTGCAATTTGTCATTTTGTAAACTACATTTAATCGGTATTGGCAACAACTTTAAGTTTGAGTATTGAATGACTCTGTGATTTCATCCTTGCTTAAATTAAGAATGTAATTTACACACAAAATTAGCCTATTGAAAAATGAAGTGATCACCCTACTGTAATTATTATAGAAGGCCTGCTAATAACCTGTTGACTGTGACTAGATCTGTAGAGCTGGCGGGGCTCGACCCAATCACCGTCATTTTTGCAACTCCTCTTCCACTGAGCTACTGATCCATGTTGAACCTTCCTTTTCTACGAATCTCGTCACTGTCAACACCTTCTAGCAAGCTGTTATTTCTATAAAATTTTAAGACACATTTATAGATTTAAAAATGTTGGTTAAGAAATGGTTTCTTTTCAACGATTGAAATTTTTTTTATCGTTGACTTTATAGGGGAACGTACAGCCAAGTATAAAGAGTTAAAAAAACGCGAAGAAGATATGCAGGGTATGATCATTTGTTTTGAATGAAGTTTTTAAGTGTAACGTTCTTTTCGTTCGTTCGATCGTTCATAGTTGTTGTTACTTTATCAGAGTTGCATCCGGTATCTTTACATAGCTGGTCGATGTACGTTGTAGCAGGGCGACTTTAATTCGACCGTGTTTATATAAATCTTTAAAAAGAAACAAGCAGCCTTTTTTTAGAACAATTTAAACTTTAAACGTATTTATGTAGTTTCTCTTATTATTTTCAGAATTCTTAGACTCTTTTGACAAGAACAAGGCAATTTCAGAGGTAATGTTTTTGATCATTGTTAAATAATGGTGTATTTCTATATTTAAATTTTCTTACACGTCACAACAATTTTCATGAAAACTTTTTTACTTTATTTAGGAAAAACAAGGTTCCTTAGAGGGGAATATTGTTTCACTTTTGGAAAAGATAAGCAGGGTATGTGTCTATTGCAAGTCAAAACGTTTATTTGTTTTTATTTATTTTAATTCTCCAACAATTGCAAGGGTCAACCGTATTATTATTTACTCCTATTTTTTAGGCCACCGTTCAAACCAAACATATGCCATCAGCAAAAGATTTCAAACAAATGCAGGTACAGTCATCTACGAAGTTTTCTTTCAAAATCCAATTGAGTGAAAATGAAGCAAAATAGTTTCGAAATGTTTACTTGTATTTAAAATAAGAACAAAAGCTAACTATTTTAATTTCTTCTTCTATTCTCAAAATAACAATGGCTCGTCACAAAACTCTAATACAGTAGACAATTGAAAATGTCGCATTTTTTAAGAATACATATGTCTGTATATGATCTGAGTAATCATTTTTGCCCCATGTGCTAGACATGGTAACTTGACAACGAAGGAATCATTTTTGTCCCATGTGCTAGACATGATAACTTGACAACGAAGGAATCATTTTTGTCCATTTACAGTATGGTTATACTTTATCTTCAGGCTGATTTGAATTTCAAAGAAACTGAAATGAACAAATCTAAAGATACAAGTACTGGCCTGGATGGAGGTAATGGTTTAATGAATTAATTAATTGTCTTAAAGAATTCCCAATGACTCGGAAGAGTACATCGATTTATTCCGTGCCAATGTGTAGAACTGAACGATTCTTTTGTTTTTAATTTTGCAAATTCAGAGATATTCAATCATTAAAATTGTGTTTGCCTGTGCAAAGACACGCACATTTTTAGACCAATTACATTCAGAAATAGGCTTTTTTTCTTGGTTTTCATTCATGTTTTCCTTTAAAAGTTAAAATCACGGAAATTTTTGCCTAGAAGATAAGCAGCCAAACTTTCTTTTCAAGTATTGTTTTTGATGATTTTTGATTTTATTTTATTCTTAGAACATGCTCGTTTGCAAAATGACTTGGAAAAGGTGGAACAGGTATGGTGTCATTAAATTTAATGTTGAGCGTTACCTATTTTTGCGAGTAAGAATCTTCACGAACCACAAAAAAATTACTGTACATATCTAACATAAAACACCGTTTTTCAACGTTTCGTTCCCGCTAGGCAAATTTTGAAACCTAATTTTGGGAGTTTTTGAAAATTTGCTGTTTGTCCCTGAAAATGTACTGTTTGTTATTATTTTTTGCGAATGCCACCTCGAAGAATATTTGGCGGGTATTTAATTTGGGCAAAGCGCTAAAATATGTACGCTTTAGGTGGATTCATGTTGTATGCTCGAATGTTTTTCGCAAATTGTTATTATGAACCAATGAAACGACGTAGTTCGATAAAGGTTTTTAAAAGTACCCTCTAGTTCTAGTGAAGACACTTGGTTAAGACTGTCGAGGTTG
The DNA here is from genome assembly GCA_036023255.1 of Mitrocomella polydiademata. Classification (NCBI taxonomy): domain Eukaryota; kingdom Metazoa; phylum Cnidaria; class Hydrozoa; order Leptothecata; family Mitrocomidae; genus Mitrocomella; species Mitrocomella polydiademata. Next base: position 7,029 of record JAYRBV010002681.1, read on the forward strand.
GGGGATACCGAAAAAACTTAAGAGTGTTAAATTTGAAGGTGTATAAATCTCAATTGATAATAGCTTGCAAAAATGCCCTTCTTAACAACGTGTCTATTTTGTTTGCGCATTTATATTTTTGCTATTACTGACGATAGCTCTTTTTTTTACATCGTTGTTTGTTTACCTTCTTTCAGTTGGAGACGAAAATAACTGAGGAATTGAATTCTTTGAAGGAGAGAATCACCAAAATGACGGAGGTAATTTTTTATTGGAAACATTTTTTATTTGGCCCTACCGGCTAGTACAAAACAGAGAATAAAACAATAGATTCATGGGTTGATTCCAAAGATTTCTTTTTCACTTTTTTTATAGGAACTTGATACGTTTTCAGATTTGAACACGTTGAAGCGAAATGCAGAAGAAAAGAAAAGTGTAAGGATTTTTTAAGAATATCTGGGTTTTTTTATTTTGAACGGGTTGTAAAGGCCGTTTTCCACTGAGCAATTTTTGACGGCGGAAATTATGAAAGTTATGCGATACCTTAAAAGGTATTGTATCTTGCCAGTTGAAAAAGGAGGACCCTAGTCGAAAAAGGCGGGCGGACCCACCTAAATTTTCAAATTTTCAATTTCTGAAAATTTTCAAAATTTCAAATTTTTCAAATTTTCCAAAATTGTAAATGTTTTTTTAAAAAACAGAAATTTTTGCCAAAAAAAGACACAAAAATAAAAAAGTGTGGGAGGATAAAATATGGGGGGAGGATGAGATGTCAACAGAGTTACAAGACCATATTTATGTTTGTTAAAAAATCATGTTTGATAAAAGACGAGAGATTTCTTTTAAGCTTTAATTCGAATAAGACTTTCTAGATAGATTATTCCATGGATGAACGATTAAAAGAAATTGATGGATCTGTTTTGATGATAATATCTTTTAGTGTTTGTTGGAAGAGAAAAACCAATTAGCGGAAGCTAAAAACAGATTAAAGAATGGTATGTGATATTCGTTATAACTATTTCTGGAGAAAAGGAGGGAGGGGACGTGGTGAATAACTAACCCAAATCGAAGAGGTTGAACAACTTTTCTAGATCTACAGAGTACCTGGGAAAAAGCGGTTTTTTACAGACAAGAATGGCTGTATGTAGACCTCTACAAATGCGTCCGATGTGTAACCGTAAAACATGATTCCGCGTTTCGCAAAAAGGCATACAAAAGCCTACCAACAGTAACTGTTGTCTCTAGTTCATTGCACAACGAAAGAAGACAACTTTGTTAGAGTGAAATCCGTAAATGACGAGTAAAATTGCGAGTTCTATTTCCTTCTTTAACGATTCTAACATTTCTGATGTTCTTTGTGTTTTTTGTATTAGATGTCAAAGGGAAGTCTGACGGTTATAATGAAATAAAGAAAGTACTGGAAGAAAACGAAACTTACGCACAGGTATGCTCGATTTTTTGAAAGCGCGAAATTAAGTTCTTATAGATTCTAGTAGCAGTTTTATAAATCGATTTTAGTAAACTGCTTTAGTGTCATAGCACTTTTTTCCAATGAAAAGTCGGCAACTTTCCAGGGAACGCCGTAAAAAATACCATAATTTGATTTAATAATTTTCACATTGGGAATTTAGAAGTACTTTGGTATTGTAACAGCTTTTTATTAAACCAAAGATCTTTGATTAAACAATCTTTGGGGGGGAGGGGGCAAAAAAGGAAAATAAATCTGGATAGCAGATGAGTAATAAGAGGGCCCTTTTGCATTATTCATTCGCATTATTCATTTCTCCTTATTTGAGTACCGTTTTTCAATGCTTGTTCTTTCTTATTTCTTTTGATTTTATTTTGTTCATTATTCATTTATTTTGTCGCCAGCCGTGCATAGTTTACGTCTGTTTGTTACTTGAAAGCTGACAAATATTTTGGAGGCGAAAGTTTTCATTTTGCACCGTTTGCTTTGCCAAAATTATTCAACAGTAATTTCATTAAAAATTTACAAGAACCGGCTTGTCACTTTCTTTTTATTTCTCTCTCTTCCATTTTTTTTTCTTTCAATTCAAGTGGTTGATTCTTTTCAATCTTCATTTTCTCTTACTACTTCCCTATTCATCAGTCCCTCTAAAGGAATAATCAAATAAAAATGAAAATAAATATTTAAAATAACTGTAAATAATTTTCAGAAACATACTTGGTAGATTGAAGCCAACTAATTTCGTTGGGTTAGAATTCATTTTGTTTTGTTTGATTTTATTACTCAGGACTGATGAGCAAATTCTTTTTTTTAATTTTTAAAATTGGAATGATCTTAATACGAACTGCTTAAGACCATTAGGTATTTTTGAATTCCATGCGTTACAAAAGAGGGCGGGACCATGTTAAGATTCGTTTTAATGTGATTTATAAAATTGTTGATCGTTATGAGACCGTAGAGCCGTTTTATGATTATCCAAAAAAAATATTAATAATTGGCCCATGAATTTTATGTAAATTCGATTTATCAAATTATTACGAGTCCTACATACCTTCCGAAAGGCCTACACAAATATCTTTTAAATCACATCATATTGGCTAGTGTCGACGGCGTATTTAAGTGCCTTGCGAACATTTACATGCCTTATCGGACAAAACAATGTCGGACAAAAGTGACGAAATCTTTCTCGGAGAAGACGAAAATTTTGCCCGACATTGTTTTGTCCGATAAGGTAGCTATACAAGCCAAGCCTTTGTTTTAAATTTCTGTATGTCGCCATACTGCCTTGACTTCAAAGCCCCAACGGAGGAGTTTACTTTGGTTTGTACACTCTAGGGGGGGAGGAGACTAAGGAGGCGTCGTAAATTAACTACAACTAATGTATTTGTACCTCTCTAACTCTTTTGTTTTAGCTTGGTAATCTGGAACGAAAATGGCAACACATTGAACAAAACAACTTCTCCATGAAAGAATGTATCCTTTTCTATAAAGTACTTCACCGCAAATCGAACTGATCAAAATGTATTTCTTTTGTACACGTAGCGTAGGAGAGTCATGTTTTCAGAAGTCTCAGAAGGATCTTGCCTGTTTAATTTGCTCAGTTTTGTACATGAATGTGTTCTGACTGATTAGGCAACTGACAAATTAAAAAACAATGTGGATAGGATCGTTGTAAAATGCGATTCTATGTCTCAAACTCCATCATATAAAGAGCTCGGAATTTCATCTTTGGACAGTTATTATTTGTCTAAATTGCAGGGGCAGTACGAACTAACCCCCTGGCTCCCACTTGTTGTGACGTCATTTAGTTTTCTTATGGTTCTGCGTCTCAGTGTGAGTAATGATCTGTAAAAGAATTACTGAATCTGCTGTGGTTTGGTCACGTCTTTAACGAACACACTATGCCCGACAATTGTGGCTTTCACCGTCACACATCGACAACTGTGCTTGACTCTCAAACTCTTATAAACAAACCCAATTATCCAATTTAACCTTCCTCCGTGTCTTTGCCTTTTATGTCAGACTGTCTTTTGTAGTTTCTTTTCGGTAGTCACTCGGAATGTTAAACTTGTTAGTATATGCTCGAACCATGTTAACCATCAAACTAGAAAACAAGAGTTTTTGTTTGTTTGTTCGTTTGCTCTGTTCTGTTTTTTATTCCATAAATGAACTTTTGAAATTTTCACAAGTCCGACGTACTAAAGGGTAGTTCAAACATATCGAACATGTGAAAGGTCACTTTACCAAGCCATTCTTATTATGTTTCTGTTTTCATGATTCAGATGCTGAGGGAGTTGCGTAAAAAATGTTTTTTAATTCGATTAGCAAAACTCTCGTCACACTGATGTGCAACATTTCTCATCGAAATGTTAGAAAATCAGTTCGCGTCTTTTTCACGATACACAGAATTTTTCCTCTGCATAATTTTGCAAACCCGCTCACCACCCTGCACCCATCCTACGCCCTTTCCAACCACCACCCATGGATTTTCTTTGTTACTGTAGACAAAAGGATAGCGTGTACAGTAGGAAACTTAAAGATTCCAACACACTTTGTTAATTGACTAACTTTTAGAACACATGTTGTTATCTCTATCAATCCAATGTTTGTGTACAATTAGTAATATTGGACTAGCTCGGGACTTTAATTTTCCCATCACGTGCTTTTAGTGTAGAGAAGAGAGGTGTTTTAACACTATGACTTTTAAGTTCATAATTGGTCTAAAGCTTACAGACTTGAGATTTCTCCTTAACTGATCAATTTCTTTTGTTAAACGTAGTTATAGCACAAAAATCAGCTGAAAGTAATTATTCGGGTCTCAAAGACAATGTTGGTTCCTGGGTTTCTCAAATCAATCAACACATCATCGATTCCCTCAGTACTGGTGCAAGATGAAGAAAAAACCTATCGCCTCGCCTTTCGTAAAACTGAAAACAAAACACATTTTGATTGTACCGTCATGAAAATGGAGCTCGCACGCGGATATTTATTAGGGGCTGTGAAAAGTCACTTCAAATTGATATATACGAGATTTATATTTAGATAATTTGTACAGTAAATGCTTTCTTGGTGTATACACACAAATGGTGATATAAAAGGGGGTAATTTTGTGAAAATCTCCATCGTCTTCTACTTTGTGTAAGATCGTAGTATTTTTTTTCTCACAATGTTTCACTTTTCACAATTTCAAATATTTAAAGAAAGCTGTCTGACTACAGACATGTATAATTAGAATCCAAAATTGAATCGAGGCTGTATAAAAAGGTGATACGCGCGTTTTGTGCGGTTTGGGATTATTTTGAAAATAACACATGTGTGTGTCATTCCCCGACTGTCGCCTTGTACTGGAAATGTTAATCCGTTCTAATCGACAACAAGAAAACAATATCACGTTAACAAAAAAGGACGCTTCAAAGTTATAAAATTCATGGGATTCATCAGAGATTTAGTTTTCAGGCTTGGAGGTTTTATTGTTGTTCCTATATAATGCCTGTTTAAGGAATTTATATACCTTGAAATCTACCTTCTTTTTATGACATTGCAATTGTCTGCAGAGTGAACTAAATTGAAATAGAACCAAAACAATGGAGACACAATAGAATGGACTCTATTTTTTTCTGATTTGCTCTGTAAAGACAAATTTGTTTAAAATAACGCACAAATATCACTTTCTCTCGTTCGCTTTATACCTACGAGTTTCTCGTTGTGTATTTTTTATGTAAATATATGTATTAAAGCTTGATATGTGAACCCTTTTTTTGCTTGTTGTCAAAATAAATTATTACAAAATTCATCGTTTGAATCTCGGGACTTATTTCTACGTTCCTTCCTCGACCCCACCCCGAATTTCTTTCTTTTTCAATCGAACGAATTATTCTATACACAGATTTCTATCATCCAGCTCATTCCGGGTTTGTTTTTTTGTACTTCTTACTGTGAAAAAATATAAAGTGAGGAATGAAACTCCATTTTGCCATGGCAATAAGAAAATATAAACTTCAAGAAGAGAAGAGCACTAGGGTAAAAATTAAAACGACAGACATAGGAAATTCCGACACTTCTGTAGACTGTAAACAAAGATTTCTCTTTTCATATGTGAATTTCTTCCATCTTTACATCATATTCTAGGAGAATTATGAAAGGGTGGTTGCAAACAGCTGCTGAAATTTCATTATTTTTCCTTTATTACAATATTGCTTCAACTTTTTGTTCGCTCATGTTTGAGTTCTTCCCGCGCCCATCTGTTATACACGGATTCCGTAAATAGAAACTACACCAAGTTTTTCGATCACACTCAAAATTTATTATTGGTCTGTTATTTAACTATGAAAAATTTCTTGATCACTCGATAATCTCAGTTCATTTTCAAAACATACTTCCGTGGAACAGTCTAGTGAAACATTTCAAGGTATTCGCCCAAAAAGTGTATTTGTTTACTTTATGTGATCGTTTGATGCTGTGATTACTCTTGTCAATTTTAATTGTTGTGGTAAATTGGCATCAGTATTTTAAGAGACGGCTAATTAATTTAATAATGTCTAATGTCATATCTTAATCAAGATCATAGATAAAAGTATAATTCTTATAACTGCAAAGAAGAAAGAAATTGATGGTGAACTAGAGACTAGAGAGATGTTTGTGAAGCTAGTATAAACTATTAAAAGCTGCTTTTAACTGTCGAGTTAAAAAAACAAACAAACTTTGGTGAAGATATACTGAAAAGTCCACTGCTGAGCTGATTGAGCTGTATTTACGGAGGATTAAAGGCTTGTTTACAAAGAAAACAAAAGGATGAATCGTTGGCTTTCTTACCTATTTACTATATTTTCTCTCACTTGTAAGTAGCTATAATTTACTCACCTTGTAAAATTACACATTACTTTGAATAAAATCTTTTTCTCTGTTTTTCAGTCTAGCACGTTTGTGACCAGAAAGCTATATAAGTTGGCTATAGTCATTTTGTGTTCTAACTGTATTTTTATGTTTTTATTTTTAAGTGTTTATACGTTGAAACTTGTAGCTAACTATTTTAATTTTTGAAACATCTTGGTAAACTAGAGAGGTATATATATTTTATGTTTGTAATAAAAAACTTCAATATATAAAATCCTAAAATTGATATTTTTTTTATACTTTTTCAGGTAGAGTCATTGCTTTCGAAATAGATGTTTCCGAGACACCGATATATTCAAAGGTTGGGGCTGATGTTTCATTACAATTTACCGTAAAAAATCCACCTGATGGCACTGTTAATGGAATAAAAGTAACTTTCTTGTCAGCAAATCAGGGGGATGGAATATTCGGAGATATTGCTATTATAACTTTTAATAATAAAGGAGAACCAATCATTGAAAATTCTAAAACTGACACACAGTTTAAGGATCGTGTAGAAGTAAATTATGACAATCTAAAAATTACTTACACAATAAAAAACCTCGCTAAGGCAGATTTTAATAGGGATTTCAAATGCTCAGCCGATGATGGAGGATTTTTAAATCCTCAAAATATCATTCTTTTGAATGAAGCAGGTATATATATATATATGTCTTATTTTTTACTTGTTTTTAACTTCATTTATTCTGATTATTTTCTTAATTAAATTTTATGTGGTTAAAAATATTTACTCTGTAGCCTATTCTGTAGAATATACCAAGAAAGAAATTCTTTATTGGAACACCTTAAATACAATGACAATGATTTTGCTAATTTAAGTAGGTATGGCACGCAAAACAATCTCAGTTGCTTAGCTGTATTACTATCTTGAATCAAACAGAATTTATATCCATGGAACTACTGTTATTGAATTGTAAATATGAATACATTTTTAGTATGCGAAGTTAATCAACATCTTATATACTCAGGGCGTTAGCCAGAGTCCAAAAAAATTCCGCGATTAATGGTTAATTGGGAAATTAAATGCCAAAGGCATTTACAA
>JAYRBV010002792.1:1228-14409 GCA_036023255.1 Mitrocomella polydiademata
TTTTTCAATTGTAACAAACCACCTGATATGATATGATCGGCTTGATATAATATGAATTATTTTTGTATTCGTTGTGTGCCAAGGTACACATATAAAAGAACATGCGGTAGCAGTGGATGCAGTGACCTTTATTTAACGTTCACCACTATTTACGCACCCGGATGACCTTTTGATACTATTCCATTAACCCCTTCAGAAGGTCAAAATCTTCTCTGTCCGAATTTCAAAACCTGTCAACCTGGTAACAGAATTATGGCCGAAGATGCTGTTGCTTTCGGATTATAAACAGTTTTTATATTCCTTGATGCATTTTTAGAAGAAGAAGAAAGTTTTGAGATTTTTGGTTAAAGAGATTACCCCCCCCCCTCTTTATACCAAAAACAACCCTGTGGCGTTAAAACGTTTTTAAACTAAGGCAAAACTAGTATTCAAAAGGCTTGAGTGAAGAACTGGTTTTCTAGACGCGCAATATCAAGTGCCAACGTTACTCCGTCAATTTTATATTCGCTTGGTAAAAAGCTCTTGCAACCTGGTATTCGTGCACACAAACACCTGGCCTACATATGTAGCTTCTTTCCGTTGCTAAATGGTTCAATGTCAGACTAATTGGCAGATTTATCAACCTCTATGGATTGTTCAAAGCTTAGTTTATAGGAAGTCTGTTTTTGTTTGTGTATCTGAAGGAGGTTTTTGAGGGCACCGGTGAGTGATATGACTTAACGCAAGTTCTATATACAACAAATTCTTAAGGCTCTATACAACCTAACTGTCTGACATGTCAAACACTAGAATATCTTTATTGACAGAAACAAATGTCATTGAGGGATCTCGTAAACAATTTAGATTTCTATCATATTACGATGTAAACAGTTATGAATAAATATCGATTTCCTGTTATCAAGTGGAGCCTTGCCAATGAGTAGCATATCTTTAATTAACCCACCACGCGCGACGCGTCATCCCCGCGGTAAGCTCACTCAATTACAGGTTTGTCATAGAGAAAGATAGATAACCTGTGTGTTCTTTTCTTCAGTTTTTTTATCTCGTCTCAGGCCTCTATGGCAGTACGGTGAAATTTATATACTTATTTAAATTATATCTATCCCATATGATATATTTTATTTAGTATAAAGACGAACTAAGAAGCATTCCTCCATAATACATGTAGTTCGCGTTTCAATTCATGATCAGTTGTTCTTTTATAGAAAAGTCTCTTAAGTGTGTTTGTAAAATCGAGACAAATTTCATCAAATGCCTCGTTCTTCCAGTCAAAACATTTTGTGAGATTTTTACTAGTGAACATGAATTGAAACTTAGACACACTCATATAACTAAAAATATTCCGACTAGTCCTAACCTGATGATTCCTTGTATTACTTGTATGCGGCGATGGTGTAGTGGTATTCTACTTGTAATCGTAAGGTTGCTAATTCGATCCCCACTCCGGGACACTTTGAATGAAGTGCTCTCAGCCCTTTCGGAGCCATTGCTTGACCGCTAACCGGCTTGTGTGGCAGACAAGCAAGTTAGAGCAATGCTGTTCGTATCTCTAGCGGTAATGTAACTCAGTTACAGTCGGAGAGGCGGAAGAGCCAACCTGTAGGTTGGAAGCCCTAAACTTCCCGTTATTTACTAACTTACTTACTTGTATTACATTGTAACACATCGCGATTTGGCACCCGGTAAAATTTTAAATTTCTTTCGGAAGAATGCCGAACAAAAGCTGGGACTTTGACAGAAAATGTTGTTTTCATTAACAAACTTTATGGAGGTTTTTTTTTATTATTATAAAGAAATACAATTTGGAGGCATTTAAAGTGCCTATATAAAATCCTTATCAATAAATAAACTAATTTACATACCTATGGCTAACCCATTTTCGCAAAATATGCGATCAGATAAAAGGAAACTAGCCTTCAGGGAACAACTTTTTTTTATCGGTTCTTTACAATAAAAGAAAGGCAATTTATAATCATCAAGATCCTCTCTGAAGATGCACAAATGCACTCTGTCGCTCACTATAAAGACTTCATTTAGGTTGCTGACCTTTTTGGGCATCCTCAAAATGCTTATCGAATATTTATTGCATTATTACCGGATATGTTTCTCTATTTGAAATATATCATTAACTTGTATGGTTAGTCTTAGACTTAATATGCATTTTCATATATCAACTTTGGTTGGTATTTTATCAGGACCATAATAATATGCAATAACTTCAGATCTATTTTATTTATCTTTACCAATGTTGATCAATTTTAGATGGTGATATCATTTCATTCATTCAGATCATTTTTCTTGAATTGCCATGTTGGTCATGTGAAACTGGGTGGATGGACTGGATGGACTCAATATACAATATTTATGTTATAAAAGCCGAAGAGAAAAGACTAGAAAGGTCCTGGAAATAAAGAATGCACGTAAAAAAATGGGAAGAAGATAAAAATAAATTTTAAGTTTTGGAAGGAAGGAGCTCACTCAGTAGTCTGATTTATTTGCATACATTAAGTAGCGAAAACGGAGTTGTCTATATACAAAATGTGTTTTTATCAAGGTCTACGCCGAACCAGACTACTCATCACTGGGTAGTCTGCCTACCGATAAGGCGATAAGGTAATTCATTGTTAACCGGGGTCAGTCCATACGCGAAAAGAAGAGAAAAGAAGGTTACAGGAAAGATTGAAAACAGGAAATTTTTGATACAGTGTAAAGCTTTATCCTGTTGTTTTCACTTGTTATCTAATCTAATCATCAATTAATATTTCATAATTTTTTGAGGTGTAAATGAATAACAAGCATACGCGTATGTCTCTTTATATCTTTGTCAAAACGTACGCATAGTAGTTCATTGTAATGAGAGTCTCAAATTTTGAACTGTTTTTTGTGTGCAAAATTTGAAGCTGTTTAAAGGTAAATCTATAACTAGATTAGAGATAGACTAGTTTACTAGTCTCTATTTGAAGTCAGTCACAAACTCTCAAACTCTCTATACACGCGCAAACAGTATTTTGACACAAAGATGGAGAGTGTTGACGGGGCTAAGATTTAGCTAAAAAATATGTTGGGGTCTATGTACAGGATAGTTTATGTCAATGTTTGAATACACAGTTACGGTGTTGCAGTTTTTAAAGCCCCGGCTAGTAAACTAGTCTCGATTAGAGACAAAAAAGAAGGTAAAAGGGGGAGGGGCTTATTCTAATTTGCATTTTATCGTTTTTTTGCTTTCGAACACTGCACCGTAAGGGTGTGGTTTTTTACCTTAAAATTTGGGCCACACATACAGTCATTTTGGAGACGAGTGGCAGTTATCTTTTTTATAAATCATTTAAAGAAGTTAATTTTTTCAGTTGTGTAAATTGAAATGTTAGTGTAAATTCTGTAAAAAGATCATTTTGCAATTTGATCAGGAAATAGATATTTTATGTAATCATATTTCATTACACTTTAAGTGGTGTCTTCATTCTTGGCGTGAGTATGGATTGCTTACAATTGAGGTTCCAGTGCTTATTTTCTCGTTATTTAATATTAGATAAAAATGTGTACACATTTCCTCCCCTCTTGATGAAGAAAACGCACCAATTCTTATTAATTTAACTTATGTTTTCGTTGTTGGCGCATGTGCATTGCTTACGAACACCAGATCCACTGTAAAAACGTGCACATACTTACCAGTTCTCCTCCCCCTCTCAATGGAAAAAGCAAACATCAATTCTCATTAATCCACGTCTACGAAACAATATCACCACTACTGTAAAATATCTTCAATGAGCACACTTAATTGATAGCTAATTATCGTCTTAGGTAAAAGAGTAGCTGCAATTAAATCGTTGTGTAATGTCATTGTATACACATATTGTATCAAAATTGACAATGTTTCTAAAACCAGCGTTTTTACATAAAAATCATACAATCTTGATTTAAACTAAAACAGGTCAATCATTTTTCAAATCACCATAAACTTATTAAAAACTACAAGGTCAGTTCGATGATAGTTCATCCTATTTTTTCACCACATTTTTATATATGGGATAATGAAAACAATCACGTCAATAACATGTCATCGCATACTATTGTGTCAGAATTGACGTCATCAAAATTCATGAATTCTCGTAACTGAACCGTGTTTGTGTTGTTTTATGTAAAGCTATAATTGTATTATTCTATACAACTTGGATACAACATTTTATGTCTACACATTTTTTACATTCTGAAATAAAAATGCAAATGTAAATGCACAAAACTTTTCACTAATGAAAAGTTTTTATAGAGATTTTTTAACAAAATGAGCTAAACAACAGAGAAAAAACCTGAATGCTGACAAAAACACAATCATATAAAAAAATAACAGGGTTTTGTTACGCTGTAAAAATGTTACTAAAAGAAAAGAAAAAGAACTTTCAACATCAGATGAATTCAAAGCAGTTGATTGACACTAGAAAATCAGAGAAAAAACAAACAAACATGTGTGCATGTCAGATAATGGTCATTTGGAACATTCTTAAATCGAATTTAATACATAAATTTCATAATCAAAGTTTAGGCCAAAGGTGATTTTCCAACAGGGATTTATATTGTTATCAAGTCTATACCAGACCTATTTCTTTGATCCTTGTAAAAACCTTAACAAACCAAAACAATACTTAACTACTCCGTTTAAAGGATCTCTTAGGATTCGGAAAACAGCAGAGATGGATAAATTCTCAAAGTTCAAATACTTCTCAATATTATATGTTCTTTTTTATTGATAAACATTTTAAAATATTACACAATAAATAAACAAACTTTTTATTTACAAGAAATTTCTCTTTATGGATAGATTCTTTTATATATCGAGAAAAAAGGCTTCTTTGAAAACTACTCTCTTGAAAACCCCTATAGAATGAAAGTAACCTGACTCAGGGGAAAAACAAATAGGTGAAGGTTTTTTTTTAGTGGACTTCTAAAGGTTTTTCAAAATTTAAGTTTAATTGTTTGAAGGGTATGTTTAGAAAAACTTTGGGAGAAAGTTCACCACATTCACTTGGTAGAAAGCAAAAATCAAAGATAATTGTTACTTTCAAAATTTCAAATCTGAGTTAACGTAAAAAGAGTAAAATATCACTACTGTAAAAAAATTTAAAATTTACCTTAAAAATAACAATTACATTTTCAATATTATAAAGGAATGAAATAAAACAATATGAACATAGAGAATAAATGTTTCCCTACAAGAATCATAACTTTCACATAGGTATTTCTACAACAATACAAAGTGCTCAAGAATTATGATTAAAGGCTGTAGAAGAGAGGGAATTATCCCAAAAGGAAGTCATAAATCAAACAGTAAACTGTTTATTTGCAACAACAAAAAAATCTGTCTCTTTTTAAAAGAAAAAAGAACAGCTATATTATCTATGACACAAGACTTGTTCTTATGCGAACAATAAAAAAAATTTGCAAAGTCTAAATAGTTACTGTATATTTATTTACATGTTGCAATATAGAAATTTGCAATAATTTTTAACATTCTAAAAAAAGTTCATATTTTATTTACTAAATATATGTATTAAAGGAGAATGATAAATCACTCTATCTATATACTGAGTTTCTGTAAAAAAATTCAAGTGGTTTTTATTCTATAAGGTTTTTCAAAATATCAGTTTAAATGTCTAAATCTAAATACACCGAGTAGATTGATGTTTTGTTTTTTTGCAAACTCCGTTTTGCAATTACACTGTTTTCTTGCAGCTGAAATTTGATATTGTGTAAAATTTAAGAAACACATTGAAATCTCTTTTATTTATGAAATATTATTTCTCTTTTCATCTAAAAAAAAGACTTATAAAAAGACCTCAACAGTAGGGCAGCAGTGTATATTTTATTGTTTTAATTCTCTTTTTTTTTGTCCACTGGATGGAGTTAAGATATTTATTTTGATATATAAATCTCAACCTTTTTTTTTCTTTTTCAAAAACTCAAAATCTTTATATACCTTTCTTTAACAATAAATGACTGTTCAGAGATTTCAACAAAAACCAGAGGCAGGTGAAACCTGTTAAGGAAACTTAGAAGCATAATTATACATAGAAGATGAATGTTTTATTATACAGTTTTCAGTTTGCAGGAACAACTTTTATATCTAAAACATATATCTATGAATAGACACATTGATAACTAATACTAAAAGCAAAGTCATTTCTTGAAAGTCATGAATACTTATAAACACATACTAACTCAGCTATGTAAAGGCTAGCAGATATTGAAATTGAATCATGTTTTTTAAACAACAATGTTTTTGACTTGATTAAAAAAATGTTAAAGAAAGGTATTTAACTAGTAAAAATAAAAAATTAACAAAATACATTTATTAGCTGAGATCCAAATATTGGATAAAATTATTTATATATTATAAAACAAAAGCAATTTTACAGTAAATAAACTAAATAAAAGATATCTATTTTCTAATAAATTACTAATTAAAAAAAAAGTAGCGAATAAAATGCAATTATCATCATACAGTAATACATAAATTCTTTGAATTACAATATATACGAAGTTAATAAATTTTCCATATACACAATAATTCATATACAGTAGGTAGACTCATCACTATATATAGGACATATTGTAAAAAAAGATAAACATTCACTTTTTACAAATAAACATTTTAGATAATAATAAAAGCATTTTTGAAAAACCTTTGATAACACTGTTCTTCAAGCACAAGATGGTTGACTGTTTTTCATGTAACTTTCAACATTGATTAAGTTCTGTACCAATTCCTTATAAAGGTTATCAAATTCAATTGTGAAGGAGCTAACATCGTAGTTTGGAACAAACGATGATAGGTCTGGCGATAAATCTTCCACAGATTCCAGGAAATTATTATCAAAGTCAATTGCTGCACAGCAGTCATCCACTTTGTCAAATGAGCTCCCAAAATCATGATTATTTATGAAACTGTTGTTGTTATTGTTTTCGTTATTATTATTATTGACTTTACTACTAGTTGAGTTTTCAGTGCTATTGTTTGTTGACACTTTCTTAAAGAAATCTTCAACTTGTTCAGGGTCATCCCAGAGTTGGTGGGTTTTGGACGACGAGAGTTCTCGATTACTGATCATTGTGCAGGTATCGAAATACGATTCAACAAAGTTCATGTTTTCATCATCCTCATAATCAAAATTATCCAAATCATAATTGTCTAATTTAATTTTTTTACTTGATGACCCTAAGTAATTTTCCTCCTCATCAAGATCATCTTCATAATAATATTCTCTATTTCTTTTGGGTTTACATTCTGTTCTAATTCTTCTCAGTGTTGCCTCCAACAAAGCTTCTATTCTCATGCAGGGTTCCCCTTTTCTCTTGTTGATTGATTTCTTTTTTTGAACAGTCTTCAAAAAGCGTTCCCTGCTCATGATTTTCCCATATGTGTTTGATGTTGTAGCTGACATTCCAGTACAGCACATTTTACTCAAAATGACCAAAAATTTGTTTTCCTGGGATACTCCAACAATGAATAACAAATTAATCAAATTTCTTCTTCCCCTAAATTAGGTTCGCATCTCATTAATTACTGAGTGATATATATTATGGTTTGTAAAGATTTTAGAGTAAGTTATAATCTTTATTTAGCTACTTCCTAGGTTCGTATCACATAAAAAATGAATGAAATAAAAAGTTGAATTTCACTTCAAAAAGTTTTTTGAACAAGACTTTAACTTCCTAAACATTATACTGATAAGCTACATAGATCAATACTTTAGAAAGTGAGGCCAATGAAAAACAGCATGTACCGAATATGATTGGCTTATCTTTAGCGAAAAAAGCCGGCAGCTCTCGTTACAGAAGTAAAAACAAAACAATCAGACAATCTAGCTTTTAATTGGCCATTATAACACACGTGGTTACAGTTTTATAAACAAACGAGAACTGTCGGGACTTTGTCGGTGTTGTTTTGGGAAGCGTTAGGGGAATCACCTCTACTTGAAACGAAGTTGTTCATTTTCTTGGTAGACAGGAGCATAGTACATGTTTTACTTTTACCCTATATTTAATAGATCAATCATTTAAGTTTTTGTAACCTAAACTCAAAATGCTTGGCATAAACCCCCCAAGAACGCTCATAAAAAAACGTTTTCAATTTTGATGTAGACAGACACTTGTCGATTTCCTAGATGCCACACAAACGATCGAATTGCAAATAGCACACCAGGAGAGAAGTACACAAGTTTGCGTTTATCGCTTTTGCCTTTTGCCTTTTGCCTTTTGCTCTTTAGTGAATAGGAAAAGGTGACTAGGGTACTGTATGGGACCTATACTTATTATAGGTTCGAACGCGGGTTCGAAGTGAATTATTTGTCGACAGAGGCTGTACGGAGGCTTCTTATCAGTTTTTGTTAACATCCAAATTTAAATCGCGTTTTTAAATTTTCTCAAGTTGCTCTTTTCGGCTGTTTGCTTTCTCCTGGCCAAAATGCAGCAAGATTGGAAAGAGCTTGAGTCTTGAAATTTTATTTACATTTTGTCCTTATGAGGTACAAAATGAGCGAAGCATATTTCTGATATAGGTTTTCATCCGTGACTAATAATGACTCGTGAATAATTAATGAGATGACCCAAAAAGTGAAGAGCAACTTTGACGTACCGCAATTTGCGTATTAAATAGTCTGATTTGCATACATTGCGAAACGGAGTTGTGTGTTTTTATCAAGGTCTGCGAATTAGACTACGTATTAAAGGACTTTTTTGATTTTTTTTCGCTCATTTTGTACAAAAACTAATCCAACGTGCATTTAGAAAAGCTCCAGCTCTGTAAATGTCATGTACGATCCAAATTTTGGCCAGCGCAAAGGCTCTATTTCTGATTTCAACAGTATTTTTAAGGGCATTAATTATGCATGATTTCAAAAATGATAATACTTTTCATCTAGTTGGACTTACCTCTACACGTTATCACCAAAGTGCAAAGTTTAAAGTGATGATAGGCTGACGAAATAGTTTCTGTGGGGGGTTTAGGCCTTAATACTCGATAGCTATAAACATAACAACACAGTTTTTGAACCAAAGTGGAATGTGGTAGCACTTTTGTTTTCCTGACGAATAAGAAAAATTAAAGCCAGTTTATAACCTTTAATTAGACTAGTAAACATTAAATTATTATTAATTGATTGAAAAGTTGTTAAAAAAATTTAAGGGCTTTTTATGAGGGTTGTTTGTACCGGATCATATATCCTGCCTCCACCTGGCTGGTAGTTAAGAAAACTTTAACAAAACTATTACGACACCGTAACGTTTTTGGCACCTTTCTGCACTCAATGTCCCTAAGCTAAGAGCTGCTTTATAAGACCAAACTAACGTCGCATCAAGTGACGCACAAAATCCTGTACTTTATAAAGAAGACCACCAGCCATTACAGGGTCTTCTTGATAAAATACAGGATTTTGTGCCGCACTTGTCGACGTTAGTTTTAATTCGGCTTTAATAATGCAGCTTGGATAGCACCCGGTTGGACATGATGGAGAGTGCTGGGGAGTAGATGAGTGTGAAAATTGCAAGATTACCAAGAGTCTACACTCAATGTAAAACCTCTCTTTCACAATTTTTGATATGAGCTATAGCTAAAGTAGTAGCTAGTCAAGAGTCAAGACTTTTAAAAAGGGGAGATCCCCTGTTGAACACCTCTTCGATATACGAGGCGGACCGCACGATCTTTTCTTCACCGCCGCCGACCGCGAGGTGCTTGAGAAAGTGCATTTTCTTTCCGCGCGAGCAAACGCCCCTGCAGCTGAATTTTTACCGGTAACCGAAACGTGATAACAAAACTAAAAATACAGCAGCGAGAAACCTTTCTAATTTATCTTGATGTCAGCGCTTTTTGTTCTCATCACGACTGGTTTTGTGATGATGGTCAGATAGTATATTTATACCATGATTTTACGAGTTTTTTATAGGGTACTAGAGAAAGTAATTTTATAGTAGAGTAGACATGGTATTTCTGATTTTAGTTCAAAAGGAATGCCTTTTTATGGGCCAGATCCCATCAGTTCATCAATCAGTTAACTTTTATTACTCCTACGTAGCTACGTAGTCTCAGAAATGTGACAATGTTGCATTTATAGTTGTAACTGTGACCAGGTAGCGCTATCCATCACATTCTATTATATTTATAGCAGTTTTATTCATATTCTGTTAGTTGTATTTTGTCTTAGGTACTTGAGATATCTAGATATTCCATTTTATTATTATCAAAATTGTTTTGTTTTTGTTATAATACAAAGTGTCTACAGGAGGGCTGGCAGTCAGCATTTAAAACTCTATAGTAAGTTATCAGGCTATACTACAGTATTGCCAGACCATCCTACTGTACCAGACTATCCTAACAAACATGCAGCCAACACCTGTCGCCAGACTGTAGTAAAAATGAAAGATAATTTGTCATGTATATATCGGATGATATGACAACACCAGATGTCTGATGCTACATGATAAATGATCTTTTAACAAATTCTTTGCTCACCTTCATCCTTCAGGTTTGTTTCATAAAAATGCTATAGAAAAGCATTCCATATCTTTTTTTTTAAACCAAAGAATTGAATTGATAGTATTTATTTGCTATCTATCACATACAATAACTATAAATTATAATAAAAAATAGCTACCAGGCTTCAAACGGTAGCAGTATTATAGCATCATGTAAATGCGGATCACCGGATCCGGATCGATGATTTTAAAAATAGCCCAAAGCGCGGATCGTATAAAAACTATCCAAAAATAGTCACAAAAACTGGGAAATCACCTTAGTACCATTACAACACAAAGAGTGGAAAGAGAGTGTAAGAAAAAAATGTTCTTATTTAGCCTAGCCTGGCCTGGGATAGGTATCCGATCTCACTTTATTATAGTTCTCTTCATTACACCAGGGGCAAATGTTGTTTCAAAAATATATAACGTGGGTTTTCATTAAAACAGTAATTGTAATGTTCGACCTGCTTGGGGTTGAAGTTTTAAATCTAGCATGGATTCCAGGCTATTTAAAGCCACGTTTACGCGAGTACCAGTAGTTTACCCCAAGCCGAAAGTTCAGGGAAACCCTCTGAAGACAAAGTGTTTACATGCGTTTTTATATGCGCCAGTAAAACTTAAGTGGCAACCAAGAAGTAATTAATTACCAAATTACCTCAGAATTAATCCAACCTTAAAAAAATATTTTTCTATTGAAAAAAAACAAATAGTGAAACTCCAATATTTTTTTATACGATCCACGCTTAAGCTATTTTTAGAATCACTGATCCGGATCCGTTGATTCTAAAAATAGCCTAAAGCGCGGATTGTGTAAAAATTTGGGTAGCTCTTTAGTCTACCCGATATAACGTTTCGGACTTTTTGGCAGAAAGTTAAGTGTGCGTGGATAGTGTTCTGGTGTTGCTTGGTCCACAACTCAGTATCAATCTACTATTTTTACCTTGTTTTAAGATTATATGCTAAATGAAAGTTGAATATTTTTTGTAGCTTGAGTTTTTACGCAAACAATTATCAATTCTCCTCTTGATCTATTTCATAGTTGTGCTTGAAAGTGCTAGCTAGTAAAGTTGTCAGCTTTAGACATGAAAGAATGAATTTCTTGTAATCACCAGATCTGTATAGGGGCTGTATACCCATGTCCATTTGTCCCCGAAAAATTTGGTTAGACCAATGAGTTTTTTGGTACTTTAAAAATGTTGACTCGTAGAAGTTTCATTTTTTTCAAGACGTCCACATTGTACCTACGTTGTGGTGGAGATGTCCCGCGAACAGGGACAAAATTGAAAAAATATATTCTTGGTAGGGTTCTCATCCTCAGGACGTAAAAGTACTGTGGTCCCCCATGTTCAAAATGGACGTCTTGTGCCCACCGGGACCCTTGTTGTTGACTCAATCACTTTATATTTTGAATTATGTATGTAGCTAGTTTGTCAATCAAAATTGTTTTCTTTGTCCAGCAGCATTTGTTTTTTTTGTATATTTTAATATTCAAATTCAGTTCATCTGCTCAATACAACAGTGTCTTTTTTCTTTTTTTTTGTAATAATATAAAATTCTAAAAAAACATTCTAACACTCCCTCTCCTTAGAAGAACTCTTCAGGGATGGTACTAGAATTTGGGTCAAGTTGAATTTTTTACAAGACGTTGATTGGATTGGTTGTATCAATAATAAACAAAAGATTTTTACTTTTAACTTTCTAAAGAACGACAAATTTTGATGATAGAAGATTTTGTAAAAAACGCCACAACAACCGGTTTTATTTCATTCATTCCTCATTCTCTCTCAATCTCTTCTTATGGTTTTTTCATTTGCGAGATAAATTTGAAAGGTCTGGAAAGGTTGCATTGCACCATTTATATATTTTAACAAAAAAATTATTATTTATAGTCCATTCTTGTCCAATATTTTTTCTTTTATTTGAAAATTTATAAAACTCCCGCTTTATTTTCAAAAAATAAATTTCACACGATCTGCGCTATTTTTAGAATCATCAATCCGGATCCGGGTCCAGCGATCCGCATTTTACTACATCCCGTTAGTATTGTTAATTGATTTTGTGAAAAGACATGGGTTATTATGTAGGAATGTTATTTGTATCTTTTCTGGTATGGAAAAAACCGGTATGGGATCCCAAATTTCAATTCCAAAAAAAAAATTAGATAACACTTTTTATCCTGAAAAGTCTTTGAATTTCAGCATTTATATTTCTACTTGCAAGTTTAAATTCTGTTAGGCTATCATTCCCAACCCTATTGACACTGGGATTTGTATTTTACAGTGATCTAGGTGCCTTAAAATCCTAAAGGGTGGCGACCCTTAGTGATTCCATTAACCTAAGCAAATCAATAGGATAAGATACAAAAACGGTAGTCCCTAAATTTTTTTAGATACTTCACTGAATATCAATCTAAAGGATACTCCATAAATCTTGTGATAAATATTCACCATTTTTAAAGTGATACTAAAAATATGTATATATATTGAAGTAAAAAAGTTAACTTTTAAAATAAATAGACATTTTTTAATATCACTCTTTAACCCTATTCAGCCTAGGCTTTTAAGGGCGCTTTAGGCCTAGGGGGGGGGGTGGGCCGAATCGGCCCCCTCTATAAATCCTTATAAAAACATGCTATAGCAATGAAACTTGGCACAAGTATAGACCTACATAGAATC
>JAYRBV010002903.1:0-14393 GCA_036023255.1 Mitrocomella polydiademata
TCGAACGTTCGAAACTAAAAAGAATTCTCGTTTTCTTTGTTGTTTTTCTCTCCCGCTTACCAGACCCCTAGTTTTTTCACGCGGTCATATTTTTACGTGTAAAATATGAGATATGAGAAATATGTACTCCTGATTAGGCAATCAGAACGCCTTTATTTTTCGTGCTTGCGATAAAATTTGATATTTCTAATTATTTGCTGCTCTCGGAGGGTTTCCGAAGCACCAGTTTTTGATGTTTCAACATAGATTTTTTAGTTTAGTATACTTCTTGTATTTAGATTGCATACATTTCTAGTTCTTCATTGTTCGCCACGCATGCGACGCCCATGCAACAGTCCCTAATGAAAGATGCTGACGTGTGCATTTTGAACTCGCTCACAGAAACTCACACAGCAAATCCAGATGCAATGTTGAGAGAGTTTTGTAGCAATCTTGGTAATATATCACCTTCTGCATTTTTGAATGTTATATCGTGACAAGTAGAAAGGATACGAAACACTTCATACATAGTTGATCAATATTAACATCGTAGAAGTTTAAAAAATGAATAATGAAAGTGGAAACACCCTTGAGACGATAGGAGCACGTGTAAATATATTTCTTTAGACCGAAATTGATCTTAGGCTGTAAACGGTTGTTTGGAAAAGGTGTAATGTAATCTTTTTAAGCAAGATGACACTTCCTTTTCAGCACTAACCCTAAAGAATGGTGGCAATGTGCTGGTCCCATGTCTCCCTTCGGTAAGATGATATATTTAGACGTTCATGCAATACGAAGGTGCCCTTCATTTATTTCACTTCCCTTTAAGTATTACGGGGTGGAATCACAACTGGAGATTGACATTGACATTGATATCTCTTCCTTATAAACATCAAACGATGCCTTTTAAAAGCACTAAAAACAAAGATTGTCCATTCCTTTTGGTTTGAATAAGAACGGGGATTGGAAAAGAAATCTAAAATTAACAATCAAGGGGGGACGATTATTCGGCACTCTAGAGTAAGTAGATTGTGTTGAACGTCGGTCCAGTATTTCCTTTCTATTCCATTACAGGGTGTGATCTATGATTTATTTGAATATGTATGCCCATTCATGGACGGTTCTGGGCTATCCTTTGTACCAGTCTTCTTTCTTTCACCAGTCGCCGACAGCTCTCTCAAACACGCAAACATTTACGCTGAATGGTAAAATTTTCTTCATTATATAAAATAACCAGCAGGGGAGAGTTTCAACCAATTCATTTTTAATAGACACTCTGTATAACGTTGTTTCAATTTCAAATCAACGAAATTTGCTCTGTATATTCTGAGTGTACTTCTGACTCGGGGTGTAATTTTAATAGAGAATATTAGACTCAAATTCTGGATTTAGTATTAATAGACCCTCAGCTCAGTCACAATCTCCAATACTTTAGATTCTCGTTGTTTTTTTTAGGTTAAATCAAAATAAGCAAGCCAAAATGTATCTTCCAGAACCACCATTCCTACACCATGAGGTTTGTGGACACTAAATCACTTCTGGCTGCTCGTTGACGATTATAATAATTGTTTGTTTGTTTGTTTGAGGGATTCTGAGGAAAAGAAGGATTTTACCGAAATTTTACCAAGCTTATCCTGGGAGTACCTTTGAGACCAGTAGAGGATACTTTAGTTCTATTTGAACCACCAAACCTATTGGAATGATTCCCAAAACCAGTTGAAAAACATTGTTTCATTTTCCCTTTAGTTTGTGAAGAACGGCAGGATAAAACACTTTTCCACAGTACATGGTATGGAAACTTCCCTTTTGGAAATGAGTGTTAGAGTCCAAGCAAATCATTTTGCTGGTACCTCTATTTCACGACGGGTCGGACAAAATTTATTTATTATTCCGACCAAAATACTTTTTCCAATGAAAATCTTGTCCTACGAAGTATCAATTTTCTACAAATTTCCTGAAACCTGCCTTGAATAAGTCTTTGTAGTTTAGTTTTTAATAATTGATTTCACTGTGTTTTATTTCTCTCAGATGGTTTGAGTAATAACTTCAAGTCGCCATGTGTAGTGTTCACCGGTCACCCATCGTTGCGATATGGTGATGCTGTTCATTTTATGGAGTTGTGGGGGAATAACAATAAAAACACTGTCATATTCATCGGTAGCTCCTTTTTCGTATATTTCTTTCTTATGAAATCTGTCACCATCGAAATAAAATACCTTGCAAGGTATGAAATTTTCACGGATGAATATCTAATTCCAAAAAATCAATATTTTTTGTTTACGGAATTTAAAAAAATCATAAAAATGCAATTGCGAAAATAAATTCCGCAAAACTCTCAGCCAATCGCAAAATTTTCTTGATACAAAGAATTTCATACCTGTAGGTAAATAAGAATATCTCATATTTGTTGGTAGTTACATGTTGTAACCCAGGCGGCAATTTTGTTGAGAAAAAACTCTATTATATATTAATATATATGGCGGAGTGTTATAATGGAAAACGCACGCATGTCTGGCCCATTGGGAATCCCTTTTCGTATATAATTTTATAAAAACTGTCATAACTTTATTTTAAAATCCGCCGGCGTACGAAGGTATTTTTTGTGGATTACGCATTCAAATTGTTTGTTTGTTTTAGTTAAACTCAAATTACTTTTAATCGCTCTTTTTAACTTTAACTTTGTTTATTTAGATTCTGAGTTTAACCATTTGGACGCACTGACGCCTTACCAGCCGTTAGCAATGAAAGTAAGTGTGGTTTATATTTTTCTACGTCATCGATTCCCAGAGGACAAAATACTCAAAAACCATTGTGGAGGAGTATTTTTCCATTGATACGGCACTCAATATTTGATGCCGAATCATTAAAAAACACTTATTCTCCTTAGACGTTTTGTTAATTTTGCCGGCTGTGGGTATCTACAATCAATGCCATAAATTATGGCAGATTTCGCATATTTTGAAAAAATTCAAAAACCACTAGTAATCAAAAGTTTATTCGGAGCCTAGAAACTTTAGCTCTAAAGATCTTTTGACTTTTGATGAAGATGATGATTTCATTAGCCTTGTACCCAGACTACTGTAATTGAAATAAAATGACCGCCGAACTTAAATTTAAGCACCCAAATTACGCGTATTTTGCTAATTTTGTTCGTAGATATTGATGTAGATAGGGAACTGCTTTTCACGAAAAAGTTGTTTCTTGTAGAATATTTATTACTCTTCACTATTTTTCTTTCTTTTTAGGCAGTTTTTTGTCCTATTGATCCTCGATTGAACTATCACCAAGGAAACAAATTAATCAAAGACATCACGGTGAGAATTATTCATTAATTGCTTCAAAAAAAACCCTGTTACCTTTTTTTGGATGTTAAACTGGCGCGCTTCAAAAAGTATTCATTGAAATCCATAGCTAATTTCTGCTAATTTCTAATCTTTCTCCGATAGTATCTTTAAAGCTTTAGTAGTCCAGTAAGTTTGCATCTATCGCAAAACATAGGTGTCTTAAAGTTTACTCCAACAACTCAATAATAGCGTTGTTCCAGAACATCGAGTTGGTAGAGCAGTCCTTTGCTAAAAACTGTATTTGTCATGGTCTGCAAATTAGACTATAATGTAGGTGTTTTGCTTCTGAAAAAATAAAAGTTCCATTTGGAATGAATTTCTTTTGACTGAACGATGTTTTAATTTTAAAATGTCCTTATTTATCTGGAAGGATTGGAATGAATCCGATTTCAATAATTCACTCTTCAACTGAATTTTGCGTTTGAAGTAACTGTTTTTCTCACTATTTTCAATAGCCGAAGAGTCTGATCATTCCAGAAGAATACACGACACCCCCAGTGACAATGCCACAAAGAACAGATCTGGTCATCTTTGCAGTAAGTTTGCAAGTGACTGACTAACAGTGCGGCCGTTTTTTTCTACACTTGTTTTGTTTTCAAGTGGCAACGCACTGTATACCCTTTCTGGTTTTCAAATTTTCGGCAAACTCGCTGTACTATATTATGAATATTATGAATAAGACTTCCCTCCTTCTTTCCTCTTTTCTTTCCCTCCCTCCTTCCCTCCCTCCCTCCCTCCCTCCTCGCATTAACTTTTCCTGGATTTATGGTGGTTAAATAAGAATATTTGAGTTTCAAGCGGGCCACTCTAGCATTCTTTTTTTGTTTTAATTGATCGCACGTCTGGGAGTATTTCGAGGTTTCCAACATAACATTAATAAATTCATATTTATGTAAAACTATCTAATATGATTATATTTCATAGGATTGTCCTGTCCAATCGTATAAACATTTAGATGTTATCGACATTCCGTTACCAAAGAGTTTCTCCAAGGTCCTTCTTTCACCAGAGGTTTGTAATTTTGTCAAATCATTATTTGTAAAGTGTTTATGATTAAAATTATCAAATTTTCAACATTGCAAAAAATAAATAAATTTGCTATCTTACAATAAGATAGCTCTTCCCATATTGTTCATAAACTTCGTATAAAAGTATTTACTTATTTTAAGTATCTATTTGTCAAATTTACCTAGAATTATCTTTTCAGTTCTCTACAAATTTACTATAAATGAGAGCTGTCCTTACTTTGCAACTACAATACTAGAGACTTAGAATCAGCAGCAGTGCCTAGCAATTTTCACCGCCGAAATCCTAACCTCATGTCTTAACCAGTCGGCCACGGTTCCAGTCAGTGATTAAATATACGCCCAAAATTTCCCCGATAGCATCATACTCATCATTACACGTGAATTCTTGTTTAAGATTGCTCAAAAGTTATGTCCGAAACAAATTGAACCTGGAGTTGCTGTTGCCATGGTGAAAGGAAAGATAGTCACTCGAAATAATAGACACACTTTGAAACCATACGAGGGTAAAAAGTAAGACTAAAGTTTCTTCTAACTAACGACTTCGACTAACGTCGCGTCTAATGTAATTCAACCGGCCTGTGCATAAGATGAAGACGCTACAGTGTTGCTTACATTATAGCGTCTTCTTCATAAGTACACGTTTGTAGAATTGAATTCGACGCGACGTTAGTGCCGCCTTAGAGCCCTGTTATAAGGCCGCACTAACGTCGCGTCTAATGTAATTCAACAGGCCTGTGCATAAGATGAAGATGCTACATTGCCAACCAGTGTTGTTTACACTATAGTGTCTTCTTCATATGTACACACTTGTCGAATTAAATTCTACAAACGTGTACTTATGAAGAAGATACTATAATGTAAACAACACTAAAGGCACTAAAGGCAATGTAGTGTCTTCATCTTATGCACAGGCTTGTTGAATTACATTAGACGCGACGTTAGTGCGGCCTTATAAAGCGAGCCTTAGAAATTCTTTATAAAGCCGCATTAACGTCGCGTCTAATTCAATTCTACAAATGTGTACTTATAGAGAAGACACTATAATGCAAACAACATTAAAGGCAATGTTGCGTCTTCATCTTATGCACAGGCCGGTCGAATTACATTAAACGCGACGTTAGTGCGGCCTTATAAAGCAAGCCTTATAAAGCAAGCCTTATAAAGCAAGCCTAATAGAGAAAACAATAGTTTAACTTGGAAATGAAAATAGCAGCGGGCGCTAATGGTAATTATTTGACTGGGCATGTAAAGTTTATAATATTTGCGTTCCACATCATATTTCTATCTAGGTACATTTCCCCTTTATTTTAAACAGTTATGAGTTAGGAAAACTTAGCTTGTGTTTATTTATCTACTACAGGTCTCCAGAAAAAGGAAAACCGCGTTTATATGGTAATATTGACGTGGACAAGTTTCTAGTGGCACTACGCGAGGTATGAAAATGAATTAATTTTGTAATAAATCTGATAAAGAGTCCATTTGGTTATAAATCATCCAAAAGGTGTTATCTAAAACACCAACCCACTTTAACCTGCTCTTTCGGATTACCACGTATACTTATGTATGTTCCGGTATTGCTTTTTACCGGTAAACAGTTCTCTCATCAGCGTTTTACATAGTCTGATTTTCATACATTGCGAAACGGATTTGTCTTTATACAAATGTGTTTTTATCGAGGTATGCGATATTAGACTAGAATATGTTTTACATGCCAACAAAATATTTTGATCATCCATTTTTTCCATTTACCAGCAAGGGATCAAAAATGCTGAATGCGAGGAAACCGATAATGGACACATCGTTCATTTTGTAAGTCTAATTTGGTTTTTCCCCAACGTTGAATTATTATAATAATAATTAGTATCGTTTGAACAAATTTACCCAAGAGAACCTCTTCAGTTCTATGGAACAGCCATCAATGCCTTATAGAATTTAGCTGGAGTTAACAATTTTCACCTCTGGAAGCCTCGCGGCAGCGTTAAAACCTTCGATCGGTGATTCTTGTTAGTCTTTGGAAGTGTGGTTGCTTTTGAATTTAGTTTCTATTGTTATTTTTTAGCCTGATAAAGATGCAATGATTCAATTAGAGCACGGTAACACGCACATCATTAACCACGACGATGAACCATTGAGGGTGAAAATCAAAAACGCCCTCGTATCTTGTCTGTTACTTGTTTGAATAGAAAAAACAACATGAGTTTCGGTCGCACGATTAGGATCGCGGTCACAAACATTCTAGGTGGATACTTTACCTCGGATGGTATTGAATTGTTTTAAACTGGATGCGGGTACATCTCATTAACTGGTGGTGCTTACTCAAGCAGAAAAAGGCGAATTGTTTTCTACTACGTTTCTAATGATACAAATATTTGGAGAAATATATTATGAATCCTCGCCTGGGTAGTGAGAGAATACTATATTTAAATATCTTTCGTATTCTTTTTGACTTGTCTGTACCCTTTTGTGTCACCTAAAAAAATGTTTTTGCTGTTTTTGTTGAAAATAAGGGTAAAATGAGTCAATTTTATACTTTACATCAAAGAAATTGACTTTTTTCATTTTCCAGTTTTTATCAGATGTTTCAACTAACCAGTGTTACAAATGGCAATTATTTTCGTGAAGTCGCATGCCATTACCTCTATTTACACCAGGATAAATGTAAGAGACATGAATTCGATACGCACTATCTCCAACATAAACTTAATCGAATGACGTAAACACTTTTTTTGCGATTTTAAGTCTGTAAACACAAGTTCTTTTATGGGAAAAAAAGAAAGAGTGTGCACAGGCAACCAAAACACCTTTAAAAGCACAATTAAGACTAGTATCGATATGAAAAGACTATATTAGCAGAGAGTGCTAATTGGGCTACCAAACAATGTAACTTGTTATAGCCGGGATCGGTTTTAACGGCGGAAATTGGGTTCAAACCATTGTCAGGTACATCATCTGCAGAGCGCGGTTATTAAAATAAAGTTTAGTAATAAACTAGTCTACGCACACGATACTAACTTCCGTCAGATCTAGTATGTCCTCTCATCTTCGATATTTTTCTCGACATTTTCAATGCGCATAAGTAGGAATACTCGTTACCACAGAACTGCCACTATCATAAATATGGCTACACAAAAACGGTTCCGTACTCTTTTAAGTGAACAGTTATGTCTAGGATGATTTTTAAATTCATGAAATCCTGGTCAAAGTTTTTCCCTTGTTTATATGTAAATATGTAGGATATATTCACAAAGAAAAATAATCAGAATAGACTGTAAGATAAAGGAGTATAAGGGTAGTACTTAAACGTCAAATTATCATTTTCGTTTTTGTTACGTTCTCCTCCTCTGTCGTGCTGACGAATATCTGTCAATACTATATTGTTTCTTTGAAAACATTCTTCGTCAATTCTATTCGAATCCGTACTACTCGTTACGCTCTCTGTTTCGAAGTTTTCGCCATCGCAAGGTCGAACTTCGATTACTTTTGGTACGAACGCGACAATCTTTCGTGGTTTGGTTGTTTTTGTTATTGTTGTTGTTTGTCCAGCAGTCTCTCTGACGTCGTTAGTAGCATTGTCGAATGTAACACTGGGTGAAGTTTTTGAATCTTTCCTCGGAGCGGGCAAAGCCTCTAATAGTTCAACCAGACTCATTTTCTCAGTTTCAATATCATCGTTCTTTATTTTCATCGCCTCAGACGTAATTTCAGACTGCCTTGGCATTAACAACTTGTTTTTACTACTTGCTCGGTGCCTTGGTTTTTCATTCTTCTCTACAGTGGCAGGAATAACAGTTTTATCTCGGCCACTCATCTGGTACCAGTAATAGGCCTTCTTACTACCTCCAGTATGGAGATCAGGGTGGGCGAGTCTCGTCTTTTTTTCATCTTCTCCTGTAGCCTTCCTAATGTTTGTTTTACTGCTTCCAAAAGATGGCATCGGGGCTGGAAAGAAAAATTTCATGTGTGATAAATTAGAGACAACGTCCACGACATATTTTCCTTTATTTTTACTTTGCTTTGTTTTGGACCTTTTTTTCATCTTATTTAACTAGTATTGCGTGTGGACCATACTTCAATTTATGAATGTTTACTAGATTAATAATTTTTGTCTGTTTAAATTCAGAGTTTTTTTTGTTATTTTAACTTTTTGTGTTATTCTTTACAAACATTCCTGTGTTACCAACGACACGTTTGTTTTGGTTTGGCAGATGAAATTTCATCCCCTTATTCATATATATAAAATTATCATCATAGTTGCTTGAGAAGTCTAACTGTTGTGGAATAATAAAATATATTATAAAAATATAAATGTTTATCCTTTATAGGACCAACCCCTATAGTTTTCAGATTGAAGGAAGTCTAATCCTTGGCCCAAAACTTAAGGAGCTAGAAAATGTTTGCCATTTTTTTTAAAGCTTCTATTTTCTTAGACAATGGTCCAAATGTCATCACAATAGCGTACAACCCTGCATCCTGCTAATTTCGTAGCTAATATTTATAGGGAGGAAAACATATGGAAAACTTTATAACTATAAACGAAAATAAAATAAAAATTACCTTTGTACCAGACTAGTTTATTCATTCCAAAGATTCAAACAAGCACTATTTTTTAATCAACAAATGATGTTCATCTTCACCTACTTTAGTTCTATGCGAAAGAAAATAGTATATACTAAGCTGAATAAGTGGACACGTATATCTGGTAAAAAGAAAATAATTCATAATTCATTGCACGCTGTTGTGAAACTAGAAAATTTTCTTTAATTATGCCGAAATTATTTGAAAAAATTAAATGTTTCATAATGAGGGTCAATTACCTTGTCGCGGGCGCTAACAACCGATATATAGCTAAAAACAGTGATAAGTTCACTTGTGGAAGGTTGCCTGAAATTAAAAAATATCGGAAAATACTTTGAAAGTGCAGTCCCTTCTTTCTCTAATAGTATCCTTTAAACATTCTACCTTTTGTGTATATCCTTTGATATCTTATTATAGAAAATTTTGCGATTTTTCGAATTTCCATCATATTTCAAAAAAAAGTTTTAATCTGATAACTGATGTATTCGTAAAAGTCGATTTACGCTTTGAATATTTTCATACTTCCAAAGCATAAGTCACTGACAACACTCTAGAAAGCGTTATTCTCTTGTTCGTAGTAGTATAGGACCCTTTCATATCTAATAAACTATGCTTCCATACTCGCTATAATCCTGTTAGTGTTAAAAGTCGATGGAACGCCAACACTCTAGCCAATTTGTCAAGGTTGGATGACTCGTATAGTTGTCAGTCGTTAAAGAAATGAATAACTCACCTCAAACTTTATTACTAGTGGCATCATCTGAACTGTTGGTTCAACGGACCTGTAGTTAAATTTATAGAGTAGTTACCCACGAAAGGCAAGGTTCTTACATAATAGTCTCTAAGAATTATCTGGTCACTGACAACGGTTGGGTACCCATTTCATATTATATGTAATAACGTAATGCAACAAAGTACTTATACTCTTCTGTAGTCTCTGTTTCCTGAGATTTGATATTTATATCGTATCCCTTTCCGTGCGCTCCAACTCCGCGCGCGATAAACAAAAATAATATCGCTCGGTAACGGACTATGAAATAAGTCTATACAGACTACTCGGTATATAAAGATAATTAGCCACCCATGTACGTACTATTATGTGTGTTTATTTGGTAAATAACTTTTTTCTGTCAAACAATTACAATGTTTACATAGTGACTGATTCATAACCCATACACGACTCTCTGGTCTTTAATTAACGATCAAAGTCCAGGTACATATACAGTACAATATATATATTTTTGCGCTATAGCATAAGTGACCAACTTAGACTACACTCCTACGCCCTGCTAACAAACAACCAAGTAACCTGTATGCCACATTGTACCACAAAAGCATTAGACACTTGTAAACTAGTAAACAAAGTTGTAAAAATGCAAGGTGAAGGAGAGCATATAAGAAAGTAGACCAAAAGACCAAAAGGAGAGATGTTCAATTTACGTAAAGCAGTAATGTTGATATAAAAGTGAAAGTAGTTTGCAAACAAACACATCCAAACGACTCAACAACAACAGCTTCAAATTTAGGTTAGTGTATCATACACGCGTTTGTAAGAGGACTTTTTCAACAAGGAACTCTCTAGAATAGCTGCTGCATATTGCTCCTTAAATAGTTACTTTTACAAGAAACTTTATCGCAGGCAGAAACGTTTTTGCGCGCTTCTTTGGCTATTTTCGCGAATGATTTTAAAGTCTTTTGAATAAATCGTTTCGATTGCGAATGATTATGAAATCTTTTGAACAAATCGTTTAGGTTGACAAACTTAAAGGTTCGCTTATTCAGATTCAAACTTGTTATTGCGAAATTATTTCGGTTATACAGGGTGTCTCATAAAAATGCTAACATTTCAGTCCTTCGATTTTTATTGTCAAGAGTAAAAACTTTGAGCCACCCTGTATACACCGCTCAAAGGACTGCAATCCGCATCCGGTAAAATCATCAGTCTCAAAAGGGGCGTAATTTTAAGTTTTTTTTATTTCTTCTATTCTAAAAGAGTATTTTAGGGGATAACTATTTTGGAATTGCAAATCTTGTTTCTTTTTGTTTATTTCAGAAAAGATGTGCACTAGTGTTATTATCACTTTTGGGGTATCGGCCATTGAAGGTCTTGCCGGTGGTGTCTTACAGAATTACAGACTCAATGATCTTCAAGTTCCACCCAGGAAAAATCATCACCATGGAGGAGATGGCGACGATAATGAGAGCAGATTGACACCTCTGTTAACAACAGCAATGTCTGAAATACGGAGGAGAGCATTAGAAGATTTCAACGATACAGACCAAATGTACGAAGAGTTTCACCCTCCTCCTGATGGTCTCTCTCGTGATGAAAACGAAAACTCGTTTGAGGTTGATTTCAATTGGAAAATGCATAGAAAACCGAAAGCTTGGCGCTGGCTGTTGAGATGTTATTTGTATTCGTTTTTTATGGTGGTGGTGTGCAGTTTTCTGATTGCTGTTGTTTCAGTCACCATCATGTACATTGACATCAATACCTCTGATGTGTGTTTCCATACCAAATGGTATGAAATCCCCATTAAAATTCGCCACGTACGGGTGACTGTTCAGGTACTATAATATGTTGATAATAATAATGATTTATTTGCATTACGTTTTGAGGACACATGGTAACTATTCTGCCGAGGAGCTTAAGATTGTGGAATCGTGGCCGAGTGGTTAATAAGGCGCTGAGCTTGGAATCGAAGGGTCCCAGGCTCAATCCCG
This sequence comes from Mitrocomella polydiademata, assembly GCA_036023255.1. Classification (NCBI taxonomy): domain Eukaryota; kingdom Metazoa; phylum Cnidaria; class Hydrozoa; order Leptothecata; family Mitrocomidae; genus Mitrocomella; species Mitrocomella polydiademata. The sequence goes on from JAYRBV010002903.1 coordinate 11,651, forward strand.
CCACGAGGCTTTCGGTGGTGAAAATTGCTAATCACTGCTAATTCTTCAGAGCCACTTTATGTTAGTTGTTTCACAAGGATGGCAGATCCTTTCATTGATGGTATTTACCTTTTTTCCATATTATAATTATCATAAAAATTCTGAATTTCATAACTAGGTACTACAAGGATGGATCTTGCAATTCTTTCATATCGGTATCATGATTTTTGTATTCGGTTTCAAGCTGGTCGACCAACTCCACTTACTGCATTTGAACGTGGTGGCTGCATTCCTGGATTCGGTGTACCGGCTCTTTCTACAAGTCTACGATCAGTACGATTGGACTCAAAAGATGTACCCGTTGAATGTGATTTTCATTGGTGTCATGATAGCCAATAGTTACACCCTGGCCGCTCATTTTTCCGCGCAAAGGCGACGCAAGTTGATTCTGACCTTTCAATTGGGTTCACAATTTCTGCTAGGTTCCACCACCTTGTTCTTGACTGTGTACCTGTTGATTCCCTGGTTCATCCGACTATCTCCGATTCAACAAGCTTTCGTAGCTGCCCTTTCACCAATCTTTGGCGCCATTTGCAAAGCCGTTAGCCGTATCTCCATCCAGAACGTATCGCATATCAACCATCCAGGTACATCCTACATGCTAGTTATTGGTTTGTACGCAGGATCAGCTCTCGTTTATCGCACGCTTCAAGCGGAAATCGAATCAATGGTTCTCTTTTTTGTTCTCTGTATTGCGCATGCGCTGATTGGGTTATTGGAACGTCTGTCCGTGGTGTTGCGAGACCATTTCTACATGTGGTTTTATAAGAAAGTCTTGAGATCGGAACGAGATTATAACTCCTTCATTGGTTCATTTCGTACTCCCCGTACACAGAGATTGGTCGCAGACCTAACCATATGTAACATCATCCACGAAACAAACGCCCTCATATATACCAACGCCTTTGTTCAACTTTACGCGCTGCAGGTTGGTGTCAAAAACGCTTCGGACGTTGTCGGACAGTTTTTTTTCCGAACAGTTCTAGCGATTTTGATCGAGTACGTTTCCACGGGTTTGGGTGTTTTCATTTTGACTTGGTACTTGAATATCCCAGTGATACGTGTGTGGCGAAAAAAATGGAAATCGATTCTGGCCGTGAATCTATTCGCATGCTCTAGCCTGGTGATTTATTCAACGCACTACCTGATCGACGTGGTTGCAGGCCAATATTATCATCAACAACAGCCTATACTGGGAGTTACTTCACCAATGAACAATACCTCGGGAACCAATGGGACGGCGTTTCCTTGCATGGTTTCAAGGTTACCATTTTTTAACTAAACTACACAAACTGCTGAAATATACCTATGCGTGTTTGGAAATAAATTGCTGTTACCATATAAATTGGCGCTAATCGTGTTTCATCAATCAAAACTGGTGGTTATACATCTTTTTGGAGACTTTTCCACTTATAATCTTGATATATTTTTGGAAAGATTTAAGAATAGTACAGGAAAACAATAAGGAAATCAAAATTTATGAGAGCGACGGTCTCTATAAGTCCAAATGAGATGCGGTCGCTAAAAAGACTCAGCGTCAGCCGTTGACGGAGCAAAAACTTTGTCGCGGGGTTCATCATGATCATCATTCTTCTCTTTTTGGCTATTCTATTGATTGAACCCGGTTAGCCGAAAAAAAAATCCCGATGTTTTTCGAAAACGAAAGTGATGTTTCTAAGATGGTAAATAGCAAAGCTTCGAAATTGGAAATGGCTGCCGAAGAAGCGGGAAGGTCTTGAAAATAAAACTTAAAAAAAGTCTCTTTGCTCTGGCTAATCATTTTTCACGGTTTAATGGTTTGTAATTATACTAGACTATGTTAGCTTTAGAAGTCTTGGTATTCATCCAATTCGTGCAATTTTCTACACTTCCTCTCTTCAATTTTAAACATCCAAAGTAGGGCCAGAATGTCTGTCTGTAGAAAGCAAAATGCCAGAAACTACACTCCGACCACTTTTGGTGTAAAACATCATAGTGCATGCGTGAAAACACAAACAAATCTCATCAAATAAATGTGCCAAACTCGATCACGTGGAATATATAGTCTGATTTGCACACATTACGAAAAGGAGTTTTGTGTTTTTATCAAGGTCCTGTTGGTCTGCGGAATAGCGCTTAAAATGTAGGGAAACTTCTGCGCGCTTTATTCATACGTGTGCAGGAGAGTGAAGACGTTGGTGCCCTCACAAATATAAAACTTGTTCAAAATTTTGTTGTCACGTTTGACGTTAAAACAGGGGGTGTGGGTTTTTTTAACCTAACATTAAGCGTGGCAACATGAGTATGGATGGCACCCCTTACCCCGTGATCGAGGGATCGTTCCTCGATTGAGGGGTATTTTTGGGTAGATTTTAGGAGGCCTGTTCTTGATTTGGTTTTTGGGAGTCGGCAACTGAGAAGTGCACTCTAATTTTTATCCCAAGGGAATCACCAATAAATTTGGAACAAATTAATCGTTTAAAACAGAATGTTTTCTGTGGAAAAAATTGATAAGGAAAGAATTTCTATTAACAAGGTTGCGCAAGCAAACAAAACTATCCGCTTATTCATCTTTTTTACGTTAACTTTCGGTTTCAACGGGGGTTTTAACCCTATTCTTGCCGGTGGGGGGGGGGCGATTCAACCACGTTTTTACTAAATTAGCTGTAATTCTGCTAAACATTATGTTCAACTATTGAAACTTTGTGACTTTTATTATTTTTCT
>JAYRBV010003014.1:0-14392 GCA_036023255.1 Mitrocomella polydiademata
GACCATTTTCAAAATTTTAAAATATTCAATTTTTTTTTGGAAAATGATAATATATATGAAAACATCAAATTTTATACCATAAACATTTTTATTTCAAATATATGACCAAGTTGGTTTCTTAACTGGAGAGAATGAACCTTAAATGACCACCGTGACAGGTTCATTAACTCTTATGTATAGCCAACAACTTAAAATATCCAATAAACAACTTACAGCAATCCTTTGAGAATATGACTAAAAAAAGAAAACGAAATGAAAGTTAAAAGAAAGAAGGGGATTTGGAATAGTTGATAGCACCCCTAACCCCTATGCAGGGGTCTTTGTTTTGCACCCCTAACCCCTAGATCTAAAAAAAACTGTAAAAAATCTATGCAGGGGTCTTTGTTTTAAAGACTGATACATGTACCGAAAGAATATTTCATACCTTTTGTTGATTAACATAAACAGTTTGTTGTGGTGGATCTGAAAAAGATAAAATGTTTTCATTACTTGTTGGTCCCCAAATTGTTTTTCCAATCAACATTTTTAAAAACCTGGCAGTCTCTTTACACCATTGGTAAATACTTTTGATTAGAGTATTTTATTTTATTTATTTGAACATATTTACCCAGGATAGCCTCTTCAGTTCTAGTGAACTGCTATCAATGAGGGTCCTGCCTTCCTTGTGAAACACCTACAAAGGAGCCTTATGGAATTAGCAGTGATTAGCAATTTTCAATACCAAAAGCCTCGTGGTGGGTTTGAACCTCTGCCCTTTCGATCCAAAGCTCAGCGCCGTAACCACTCGGCCACGGATCCACAAAAGACTTACTTTGAATGATAACAGTTTGATTTACACCAGCAGGTTGTTGAATGATGTAGGTCGGAGTTTGTTGGTTTGGGTATGCCATGTTATCAATAATTTGTTATTTTTTTTATTATAATCTCAAAATAAAAAAGAAGTAGATAATGTTTATTAGATTCACTTTAGTGTCCCAGAAAAAATATCAATCTTTCTTTATCAATAAATGCAATAAGGAATATCACTTCATAATGATTGTGCAGCTTATTAAAACTGTTTATATTATCATAAGCCAACATAAAATGATCTTTCAAAATTTCTAATTACCGAGTGACCCAGAAAACTTTGGACTTTCTCTACATCAATCATATCTTGATTCCCCTAACAAGAGACGATGTATAAAAGCAATTGTTGGCTGTTAACATATTTTAGTTATAAAGATAGTCCAAAGTTTTTAGTGTCACTCTGAAAGTTAACTACTGTAATCAGAAAAATATCAGAAGTGCATTTCAAAATATAAAATATTAACTTTTTTTTTCTCCACTTAAAAAAAATACTGCTGACAAATGCAAGTTTTTTGAAATAAACACATGATGTTTTTTATCTACTTATCTGAAGAAAGTTTGTCATAGCGAAAATAAAGAATTAAAATGTCCTTTGGTATTTTTAAGAGTGGGGTCTTTCAAGGGAAAAGGATGGAAACACAGGGATAAAATAATCAAGAGCTTACGTGGAGGAGTGTTTTCTATAACAATAATATGTGGAGGAGTGCCATGTCAATAGAAAACACTCCTCCACTTTGATTTTTCAAAGATTTTGCCAACATGGAAGGGATACAGTTTAAATGATGGAAGATTTTATGCTACAGAAATACGTGTATGTTTATATTTTTGGGGATTACGATTTTTAAGGGTACAAATGGGGAAAAATTATCAATCTTCTTCATCACTCGCCATTTCCTCGTCTTCAAGTTTTAAATCATTTAAATCTTCCAACATTTCCTCGAGACCAATTCTAGGCATATCACCAGCCTCACTTGAATTGTCATTGAATTTTGTTGGATCTGAAAGCAAACAGTTGAAAATCTTTTAGTAATACACTGTAGAAATTTCACTTTAAGTAGGGTGAAGAAAGTGTAAGATGAAACAGTCTTTATGAGTTTCCCATTTTTGAAGCAACATTTTTTCAAACACACCCAACTCTGTACTACACAGTATTCTATGCAGTATTCAAGTTAATTATAGTCTGCAAAACATTCCTGAACGGTCATAATGATCTCAAGAAATCCAAACCCACCGGTCATGTGAAATTTTGCCGGTCATCTTAAAAAGAAAGTTAAAAACAACACAGGGAAAAATATTTGTATCTATAGAAAAGAAAACAAATTTGACCGGTCATGCTGATCAGCTTTATTAGAAAATAGCCGGTCAAGTGTTGATTCTCGCCAGCCACTATTTGCAGCGCTGCTCTGCTTCGCTTTTTAAGTGAATTGGCGCTGCGGTGGTCTGTGCGCAATTCTCTGCTTTTGTGTATTCAATCAAAAAAAGAAGAAAAGAAAATTTCATTTTTAATACATATCACAATTAGACTTGAAATATGTTTAAAATATCTTGGTATTCATAATTGGATACTGTATTTTTTCTGGATCACATTGTATAGAGTATATCTTTTCAACAATCCTATGTAAACAAGAACTTCAATGTAACTTTGTTTACCTTTAAAGATATTGATGGCTGATCTGTAATCCTTGTCCTCCTCTAGGTCTTCCAAAAAATCATCGTAATCACTAAGAAATTAAGATTAATTATGAAAATAATAAGAAAAGAAAACTTCTGAATGAAATTTTTTAATCCCTAGACACTTTTTAGAAGAGGCTTTTCACTCAAATAAATAACCAAAGCTTGCAATGTTTTTCTATCTCTGCAGATTGGCAAACAAAGCTTACTCAATCAACTTTAGTAAAATATAAAATAAAATATAAACATTTTGACAACGTACTCTGCTGGATTCTTTTCCGTCTGTTCCTTTGGCAACTCCTTTAGACGCCAGTTTCGCTTAGCTCTGCGCTTCTTCTTGTCAGTATACGTCTTCCTCACTAAAACCTATAGAAACAAAAACAGATGGAAATATTCACAATGCAAGGGGAGTTTTAAACAACACGTCACACGAAAATAAAACATGGTTGTTGTTCTTTTTATTTCTTACCACATCGGGAATATTGTCTTTTTTCATATCAGCAAGATTATCGTCATTCAGATTTGCTGTGTTGAAGTCCAGGCTAAAAAGAAAAACATATAGGCTCAATATAAAAATTGAATTATTCAACAGCTTTAACTTAAAATCTACCTATATTGTATCAATTTTTAAGCTACTAAAGTTACCAAAGTTTACTGCAACATGCAAAATTCTATGTTTTGTAAATATCAAAGATGGACAAAATCATTTCCACTTAAAAATACTTACCCAGAGACAGTGTCGCCAACTTTTAAAAGGTGACCCAAATGTGTACGACAATGAAATTGTGTGTCTGATCCAACCTGGTCATTATTTTTCATCAAGTAAACATCAGCTTGGCAAAACTAAAATGAAAGAATATTTTTAAGGATATTTTCATAATTTTCTTTTTTTGCATAATTTTTTTTTCTCCAGTCATAGTAAAAAATAACAAATTATGAAAAATAGACATTCATTAATAAGTACCGCCTCAAATTAGTCCCTGGACAATCTTAATTCCGAATAGACAACCTGAACAATAAATGGAATGAAAGTATTCAACCAATCCATAATATTGAATGAAATGACACATTTTTACAAAGCTTACTTTAGATTTAATTGTATCACGGTTTAATTCAATATCGATAACAGTGAATTCTGCCAACTGTTTTGTACCAGTGAAAGGAAGGAAGGGAGCTCTCCAGTAAATGGCACCACTCATCTCGCCAACTGAAAGAAAACAAATAAGGAGATAAAAAATAAAAATCTACATAGATAGAAAAGAGACTTAACCCTACCTGTGCTGGGGGGGCCTGCCTAGTAGGCCTGCGCTCTTAAACTTCTTTATACCACTTTCTAACCCGTTATCCAATTGAACTGAAACTTTGCAACTTTTCTCAAAATTTAGTTAGTATAAGATTTATGGCAAAAAAAAAAATTTATGCAAAATTTTTTGCTGACAGCAGCACATTTTTCAAAAATTAGTAAAATTTTAGTACAAATGGCACCAAAATGTAAATGTCAATAACATTTTATTGGTAATAATTTCACAATGACGTCATAAAAACAAAATGGCGAAAAATAATTTTGACGTTTTTGGCGCTTTGTAAAGGCCCAGGACTACATTTTCATAAAAATCTAAGTAGTTACCTACGAAAGCTCTTTCCCTTGGCTACTCATAAATCAAAACAGATTAGAAAAATGTTTTTCTATTAGTGTATTACTCACAATTAAATCGTGAGATACAGCTCTTTGTACTCAGTACTGCCGAACACAAAATAACCCAGCACAGGTAGGGTTAATTTCAGTGGCTTAAAAGTGTAAATTAATTAGTATTTTTTATCTTTGCCAGTTTTTTTTTTAAACATGATCTTTAAACATTTCTTTTTAACATGAAAACTTTAGAAGCTACCTTTCCCAGTGAAGGGATCAACAAAATGCATGGTTGTTGATACTTTACTGCAGATGGAAATTTGACTATAAAGAGAAGATAATACTCTCAAAACAACAAATTAAGGATATGGTAGTATCATCATTATAAAAACAAAACGAAATTTGAAGTGAGAAAGATGCTTTTTTGTCCTCAACTTATCCAACTTATCATCATACTTTTTAAAATTTTGGGTTACCTCATATTACCCATAGATCGAGCAACTTTTACTGGTAGACATACAATATCGTTCTAAAGAAATTGAGACGGAGAGAGTCAACAATCCAAAAATCCATACACACACATTAAAGACATGTCCCTGATACATATTAGGCAAATTTGATTCCTGCTAAATCGAATTGGTCTTTCTTTAAAAATTGAATGTTGAACTTTTACAATCAAAGAGTCTTTGTCAAACCCTTATTTATGTTGAGAAAATCCAGAAAAAATAGCAAACTTGACACACATTTCAGTAGCAAAAAGCACTAAAAACAAAGTTTTTCAAATTTTACAACACATCTGGTGAACTTTTAAATTTTTTTAAATCTACTCACTTTACAGATAGGGACAACTTCAACAGAAAATGTACTTTTGTAGTTAAATGTATTGTTTCGAACATCGTGAGAGATAAGACGCTCTGATGCCTTAGATCTAAAAAAAGATTCAAGGAAAAAAAATGTTAAGATGTGCAGGGATTTATTTTCATGATTTTTGCATGTGAGAGGGCCAAAACATGCACTTTAAAGGAAAGTAACTATTTTTGTTCATTTAAATATTGCTGGAACATTCTCTTATTAGAGGGTTCAGACAACTTTTACAAAAATGATTCCCTGAGTCATTGCATGAAATTAAGTACTGTCCCTGAGCGAAATTTAAAACAAATCCTAGAAAAGAGTCAACTAACAAAAATTAAGATTTTTTCTTAGACTCAGAAGAAAAATCAAGTTAACTGTCAATAAATAAAGGTGTACTGTAATCTCAGAAATCTCAGAAAACTTCATCAAGAAATTGAAGAATTTAATGAACAAAATTAATTTCAATGGAACTGAATTTTTCGCCAATTTTTTACTGGGAAGACCAAAATTAAATTATTTTTCCCTGACCTTCCCCAAGTTTTATAAATATAGTCCTTTTTCAAGGTTTTCCAGAAACCCGTTAGCGTCTTTTCAAATTAATTGGTGGAAATTTTTATTACAAAGCTCCCCTAAAAGTTGTTCAAGGATTTTAACAATACAAACTGCAATATTCAAGCAAAACAGAACTATAAATACCTCAGTGGAACAGCAGTAGAAAGGAAATTCAACATTTTTTTGGCATGCTGTATGTTTGCATAGTAAAAGTCTAGACCCTCTAAAAATAAAACATGGCCGGATTTAGATAGCACAGTCATCATTTACTGTGGGGAGAATTGAATAAACAATATTCCAAAAAATCACAATAATTGACAATAGGGAAAATAGGGAAATCTAAGAGCATAATAACGTGAAAAACTTTTCACAGATATGGAAAAATGAGAATGTTTTATAGAGTAAATAAACACGGCGGGTACAAAACCGCATGGTGCATAATGCATAATACATGCATAATCAATAATATCCCATTAACTACAAGTTAAAGTTTTGAAACTTTGACAAATAATTTATTGTGTCAAGGTTCATACAAGTTTTTAATTCTGCCACCTGCTTAGTTTGTATTTTACAGACCAAAACAGAAAATTAGCAATAACTTAAAAACTAATTGTTCCTGCAACTTAAAATTATAATCAGTGTTAAATAATGACAAAAGACGCGTGCTCAGAAAAATTTGCGTGTCAAACGTGTATTTTGCAGACCAGAAACATATTTTATTGAATTCCGGTCTGTAAAATGAATAAAAGTTTCAAGTTGATACAGTCATTAGATCTTTAGTTAGGCGATGACAACTTAATTTGTTGTTCTACGGGCCCAACCGACCCAAATTTTTGACAAATGGAAAAAATAAAAATATTGATTTTGAATCATGTAAAAATTTTTTTTTGCTGTTTTCTTCATTTTGTAAACAGAAACTTTAAAAAACGGAAAAACAATGTATACACAAAATGTACAGATGTCATTAGACACTGCACAAAAAAAAAATGTCCTTTTATTATAACCTCAGCGTTCCATTTAACGTATCGAGAATCCCGATTCGCGAAGTGATTTGAGCATTTCACGAATCACTTTTATCAAGAATGATTAAAAATCGCAAATCAAATTAAGAACTTTTTTCCTAGGAAAATTGTGATCAAAACAAGATTCCATAGAAAGGCTCTTTTTAGAAGGAAAACATAGCATTTTCCAGCGATCTACAGTGTTCAAACACCAAAATGTTTTAGCGAAGTAAATTTTAGCGAATCGTTTTTAAAAAATTAAATGCTGAACCTTGATTGAAATAAAGAGAATATTTTTTCTTTACAAAAGCTGACCCTTTAAATATATATATATTTTTTAATATTTTTATTTTACCGACCGACCGACCCTATATATTACCCTCGTCTGCCCGTAAAACAGTAAATTAAGTTGTCATTTGTTGTTATTGCAGAATTTGTATTTTGGTCTGTAAATTACTAACCAAACAGGTGGCAGGACTGAAAATTAGGGGGAAGCTCTATTTTGATCTTATAGACTATGTGTCTCTAACACTTGTAGTTGATGAGATATGCTATTTATTATGCATTATGCATTATGTATTATGCATTACTAGCTGGTAAACCAGCGTCACAAGGACGCTAAAGAGACTGCTTACGCAGTGAAAGTTACAAGCGCCCTTCGGGCTTGTGTATTTACAATATAATAACATTATCAACTCATTTGTCTTAACATTTTATTCCCCTTGGGAGTTAAGTTATGCTCTTCTAAAAAAAGTGTAGATTAACTATGAAGTCATTAAAATTGATTCCCTTGTGACATTAAAAAAATATATCATATAGTTAGTTTACAATTCCCAGGAGTTTTAAAAAATATTTTTTTTCACAAAAGTTCTCTACAAACATTCCTAAATGCGTACATAGATAGAGACAGAATACGGCTTTTATTATATAGATGTTTTGTACCTGCCGTAAAAAAGAATGCACATTGTAGAAATAAAGTAATCATTAAGTTATGGAAGTCCCCTTTTAGCTAGCTAAACTTTTTGGTAACTTAATTCAAGGCAATGAAATATAAAGTATCATTTACTTACCATGGACTTGCTTGATGTTCAGACAGTTTGATTGAATATTGTGTTTGATTATCAACTGTTCCAAATAGTAAAAAGTCTTTTTGTGGGGAACCTAAAAAAAAAACACTTTAGATTTTCAAGCTGCAAAATTTATTCATTTCATCTGATAAAATGTTGCTCTATTTATTAGATTTCACACAGTAAAAGCTATTGAAACCATCCGTCTATCATCTATCTATCTATCTGTCTAAACACAATTTTTTAATTTCTGATTTCCCGGTTAAATAACGGTACACTGCCACCACCATTTTGAAATTTCAGAAACGTGATTAGGAACTGAGAGCTTTTTGGCGTGCAACTGTTTTTATCCACAAAATATACTTCTACATAACAGGAAGAAATTTTTGCGGTTGAGCCGAACCGAAAAATATTTTTATTTCACAGGGAATATTTTCTCAGATTAGCTTTTCGGAGGAACAAAAATTGAGAAAAACATGTATACTTCTAATGTCATTCTAGACTCCATTCACTCAAGTGCTCCTTTAATTAACATAACATTTATCAATTTTAGGATATAATTTGGCCGGTTGAAAAAGACTTGTTTAAAAAATTTCTCCTAATAAAGTATTGAAATTATTGAAAAAAGAATACAATAATAATTTCATCCCATATCATGAACCCCAGTGTAACCTTGCGAGACAAGCTACAAAATAAACATTACTTTTTGTCGGACTTGTACAACAGCTTTCCAAAAATCTTTTGCTTCTCTTCTATGGCAATCATCACACATCTGACCTTGTACTACAAACTCCACGATGAATGTCTGTTGCAAGATTGTCGATCCTAGAACCTGAAAAATAAATGCAAAGTTTTCTACACCATAATTCATGTAATAAATCTGTAATACTGACACATAGTAATACAATTTGTTTATTTGACCAAAAAACCAACTTTGCACCATAGTCTTATTTTCCCAAGTATGTTTTCGTTTTTGGGAACACTGTAATGGATGTTGAATTTATCTACCTCCTTTTGCACTGTTAACTTGACTTTAACTCTTTTTGAATGGGGCTCTGTCCAGACAAATCCTGCATCAATCAAATGAGACTAAAGAATAAGAAGATACAAATATCAATAATACAAATCATTCTTAAAATCAATTCATTGATTTTTAACAGGGTATCTAAAAAGTTATGCAACCAGGTTGTTAAAGAAAGAAGTTGTTTTTGTAAATATAATATTATCATCACTCGCAATAATAACCACTTAGCCGGTCTATATTTAGGGAATATTAACTGTTTAGGCAGGTTTGTACGAAGAAATATTGCACGAAGCTGGAGTACAGGAACAAGCTTGTGAGGTCCTGTACGTAGCCTAAGAGCAATATTTCAAGTACAATACCGACCAGTAAACAGTATCCCTTTTATTAACTGGAAACTTTAAATGTTCTCCACTCGTCAAGTAGATGTAAACAGCAAGAAACTTTTTAACACTCCCAGGGAAACCCTATGTTTTCGAATTTTTACATTCGAATGCATTTACTTTCAAATGTTTTGATTTGATGTTTCGAACAACGAATGTTGAGAAGTGATAAATAATGTTTTGATTAAAGTTTTAGATATTCTTCTAGCATAGCTTTTTAGTTTTGTTGTACGCTTGTTTACTTTGTTTACAACTTAAAGAAGGCTGCCATCTTGCGTTGCTACGTTAGCCCAGTATGGGAAAATATTGGGCTGTCGGCAAGGACTTTAGGCCAATCAAAAAGCATGAAAAAGTCATATTAACCGGCCTACGGAACAACCAGTTAATAAGGGAAATATAGACCGAGGTTGTGATGTCACGCAGTAACATCCATGTGAACGACCGAAAAAGGTCAGAATTAATAAACAGGGGGACACGTTTATTTGGCACCTAAGAGTACAGGAAATATAATCAAACCTTATTGAGACCTTTCAATTTCTTTAGGCACAAAGCTAACAATTCTTTGGACTCCAGTGCACAAATTACCCACATGTTCGGAGGTTGATGATATCTTCATAAAAAGAAAATGTTTGTTTATTGGACGGTTACAAAGAAAAAATGAACATTCAACACTCTTTAATGCAATCTAAAAAAAGTATAATATCACAAATATTGTTTGCATCAGTTAGAGATTTTAGGTCATAACAACCCAGAAAAGGTTTATTACAACCGCTGGGCTAAGTCATAAAAAAGTTTATTACAACCGCTGGGCTAAGTCATAAAAAAGTTTTTTATAAATACCGCTCGCATCCTTTACAAAATTGTAGGTAGGCCTGTTTTTGAATTCCTTCGGTTATGTCAACTTGACTGCGAATGCATCCAATGCATATATTGGAGGGGTTGGGTGGTGTTGGAGTACCACATTGACAACACAATCTAGAATATATAAATAAATGTTGTTATAATGTGAAGCACTAAAGAAATTGTGAGAGTCAGTTACTAACAATCCAAAAATCTATACGCACACATTAAAAAATATATGTCCCTGATGCATATTAGGCAAATTTGATTCATATATATATATAAATAAATTCTTCTTAAAACACAAAGAAGACAGTTCATACTGTACTTTAATTGCTTACATATACATAATTTCTGTAAGAAATTAAAACTAGCAGGCTAAATTGATAAGGTTAAGCTTTTTAAGCATTTTTATTTTCCCTGTGGGCACAGGGGTTGATACAGAAAAATAATTTGGGCGGCGGCAGTGGATTAAATAGCACTGCAGGCGAAAAGTTTTTTGGCGTCTTTGCAGGGGTCTCGTGCATGTTTGAAAATGAATGAACAAAAATATTTTTATTCCAATATATAAATTCCAACAAAAAATAATTTGTTTTATATAAGAAAAAGACATATTTGATCTGCAAATGTTTCCAGGTTTCATTATGAAGGGCCCGTTACACTTCGCAAACTTTGCAATAGCAATTATTATAGGAATCAAAGTATTTTATTTTTTTCAATATAAATAATTTGGGTGCCCAAATTTGCGACGCCCAAACTCGGTATACCGTTGACAACTTTGGCCTCAATCAACCCCTGGGGCAAATGTCTATGCATATTCTTATAATAATCAGGTAACTTTTTTTCAGCCTCAATGTTCCTTTTTCAGCCTTTAAAAAAGTTTTCTTATTGTATTCTTAAATATAGGACAAAAAATAAAAAATCTGAACATTAAGGATTGACAAAAAGTTCTGTATGATCTTTAAACAGAAGAAAAAAGAAGACTAGTATAAAGTTTATATAAAAAGCTGAAACAAACAAAACATTGGAATATTTTATTCCACAATTCTTCCACCTTTGTACAAAACAGGTGGAAAGTCTTTCAAACAAGATATGTTTGACAAGCATGGAAATAGCAGCTGTTTCACATTGTCTTTTGTTACACTTGCATTTGGCCACAAAATCAATGAGTTCAATTTATCACTGTCCGCAAGACAAGTGCACACATCAAAGAGAACTTCAGGAAAAAGACCGCACTCTGCAATATTCAAGTAACGTAATGTTCTTTTAATGTCCTCTAATAACAAAAGCAAGTACTTCTTTGCCTTCCCAATACGTGAATTTTGGCTCAAATTCAATATAATCAAATTGTTGAATTTGTTTGATAGTTTTGTAAACGTTTTCAAGACATTTCTGTCTACCATACAACCAGATAAAACCAAGCTTGACAATCTGCTGACATGCATGCCTTCAAAGCCATTAAATACAGACATATTTCCAGACAAGTCAATGTGTTGCACATCTGTTAAGTTGGACAGGCACTTCCACAGAATCGGAGATTTGTCAGCCTTTATCGCGTTGTAAGAGAAAGATATTTTCTTTAAGCGATTACATTTCACTAACTTTTCACACACCATACTCAAATGATCTTGGACACACAAAGAGGTAGAAGTTAAGTCAACTGCATAGAAACAACTTTTGTCGGATAACTCTTATACTTCAATCAAATTTTCAATACAGAGAATATATTGAAAACGTATACAGTTGATATCCAGATGAATAGCAGTCCTTTTTTGTCTTTCAGCTGTCTGTGTAACACATCTATAACAGAATGAATATTCTCACAATCCACAACAAGTTCCATTTTAATGTTTATTTGTGTGGAATGTTTTTCAAGTGGATTTGTGGATTTATCAATCTCCTTATTGTCCTTATCAGGGGTTCCTTCTTTAGCATGTTTCAATGCTTGATAATACGAGCGGCTCTTAATGGAACCAACGGTACATAATCTTTTATTGAGAGTAAAGGTTCTTTGCTGATCATCACTTTCATAACAATATTTGTGAGAACACAGTTGACTGGGTTTATTTGCTCATGTTCTTCAGCGCCCCAAAACATCCTGCCTGCAAAATCTAAATTCTGAATGTTACCACAGCTTTTCTTTTGGACCAATGAGAGGAATAAGTAGAAGTCATTTTTGTCTAATGATTTTTGTTAATTTTTCCACACTGAAACTGTTGTATGGCCAATATTTGATCAAAGTTAGAAAAGCTGGAACTTTTTTAGGTGACTGAATGCATACATCAATGAGTTGATAGAGTACTTTCAATGGGATACTTTGGACTTGAACAGCAAGAAGTTTATAGTTTTCCAACAAACTTTGAATAGCTAGAGCAGACAAAGATTTGACCATTTCTGCCTTTTTTTCTACTTCCCTGAAAAATCAACAACAGCTTTGGCTAATAAATTGTTTGACTTTGTGATGAATAATTAAATAACTGACTTAAGGTAAAATATTATTTAAAAAAATGAGCACATTGAAAAAGCTTTTTAACTAAAAATTGTCAATTTTTTGACACCATATTATATTATATATTATGTCACCACAAATAATGACATCATTACATTTTTAAAAAACTGCAATGATGTCATTATTTGTGGTGACATAACCAAAAACTTGGGTAAATTTGTTTTCCTTGAATTATATTTAGAGATACAGCAACGTTTGAGCAAAACAATATTTTTCTGTAGTATTATGACAGATGAATATAAATGGTCAGATTATGACAAATAATGAAAAAAAATTTGGATTTGTAATATTTAATGAGGATATGAAACAAAATAAATTTAAAAAAAAGAGGCACACAAACATAAAAAAATAATACAGTACAGTAAATATTTAATTTCTCATTAAAATAAAGTAAAGACTATGTGACAATAATTGTTTCTCTGTTTTAGATACTGTGAGCTCGAAATATCAACTGAGGATAAAGGAGGGTATGTATATAGGTTGGCTGAAACCGTCATTAAACAAACTGGTCTTTTGTTTAAAAATGCCGTTCATACTTTAATACCTCTTCTAATTGTTTATACACGCCTAATTATTTATTTGTATATATATAATGTAATAAAGTGTAAAAAAATATTTTTCTAATTATCTCCATAGCAACATTTGTAAAACGAAAATTGTACATAAAAGCATAGGTTGCTCTCTATTTTTCATATTCTAATGATGACTTAGGAAAGTCAAAACTTGTCAATAAAAAATGAAATTAAAAACTGTTGTTTTTATTTTAAGATTACTCATTAAAATAAATAAGTAAACTAAAAAGTCTTGTGTCTGGAAAAGTTCCTGCAGTATTCCCCCACTACCTCAGGTACATAATGGGATTAAGAAAAACTAACCAGCCTAAAGAACCACCTGTCCACCTAATGGATTAAGATTTTCAGGGAAATTGGAAGTACGCTATTAAATTAAGATTAAAATTTGACAGCTCAGTCTTAAAATTACCAGTGCAGATTGAATTCTCACTCATTATCTGCTCATTATATTATTATCTGCGATATGTGAGTTGGTAAATTGACGCTCCCCTGGAAAATATCACGTAGCACCCCCTGCCCTAGTGTGACAAATCTGAAAATGGGTGTATCAACATTATTAGCAGTGATGTAAACCCCCAACATCAGGCGCGTATCTGGGGTGACTGCGCGTCTGCGGTAGCAGACACCAATTTCAGTCAGTTTTAGTCAATTTCAGTCAATTTTGAATTCCATGTGCTGCTTCGCAGACACCTCTTTTTCCTGTAGATACGCGCCTGAACATGTAAACTGCACAATTTTTATTATCTCAATTTACGTAATCCTCCCAAAATTCACAGAAAAAAACATGGCCTGGCGTGCGATGATTGCACACCAAGATTTGGATTTCCCTGAAAATAAGATTTGGATTTCCCCAATCAGGAAAATCGGTTAAGGTGTAAGAGTGGATGGCGGGTTTTTAGGTAAATGTTGGGTGGTTTTTTTGAGGGCGGTTGGTAAATTTCTGCGGGAGACAGCTTAAAAATGCGGGAGACTTCACTTCAGTCTGGAAATGCTTTCATACACGCAAGTCTTTTCGTTCATTCCGTAAATATAAAAAACTAGACTGGATGCGCTTGTTTACCTCCTCACTTCAGTGGATCCATTTTAGTGCCGCTGTTGCAATATACAGACTTTCCAATATGGTGTATGAAAACTTTGTTGCGTGGTGCAAATTTTTATATTGGTGTCTTGGCATAGAAAGAAAGAGCCTTGATTTTACCTATGGCGTAGAAATTACGTCATTTCCAGACTGGACATACATCTGTCATCCCCTCTCAACTTTTTTCGAGATGAGATTTCAGGTTAGAAATTAAATAGCAGAAGAAAAGTTTCTGTATTTTTGGGAATTATTTTTTGGTCTACACCTGGCTATCTTTTTGTGGAACGTACGCGGAGCGAGCGAAGTGAAGCCTCTTTTCTCAAAATGCGCGTAAAAAAAGTATATAAATTTGTACTATACAGGTGTAAAT
>JAYRBV010003125.1:0-14380 GCA_036023255.1 Mitrocomella polydiademata
GCCATTTTTTTTTTTCTGTTGTTTGACAATTTACGGCAAAACTCAACCGACGAAAACAACAGAACGAAACACCCGTGTGAATTAGGCCGTATTCCCTGACTGTTTGACCCCTCATTGGAACAGGAAACTTGCGGCGCTTGTTATGAGACATATTAAAGAAACTTTAGTTGAATAAAGAAATATTTTTAACTTTGTGATAAATTTTGCTAGCGAACATAGGAACTTATGCGTTCCGCAATCCTATTATGTTCATTTTCAAGTAACGGATAATATCTTATATTATGATAGGTTATGATATGAGAAAAATTTAGCTTGCGGTTATTGTTGGGGAGACTGTCGCCTGATCAGGAAAAGTGCCATACTGCTGACTGAATACTTTGATTTGTTTGGTTGGATTGGGGTCAAAACAAAATATTTTGGGAATGAGAACAATCAATCTTCATTGGTTAAACACTATGCATGATAACGAGCAACCAAACCACCATACTCTACTATCATTCAGTCCATCCATACCATTATCACAGTGTCACACGCAACTGATAACACTGACTGACTGAGTAGCCAGTCAACACAACAGCTTGCAAGGTCTGATCTCACCCCCCATCTCACCATCCAATCCAACGGAGGCCTTATTTACACGATGAAAGTTATCCACGTGTAGACAGGACCTTAATTTGAAGCTTTCGGGGGCGGTAGAATTTTTCTTAAATTTATTAGTAAATGATTTTGTAAAAAAAGTTTTAGTAGAATTAAAATCATATAAGTGAAACAATTCAATTTTAAATTTTTTCGTACAAGAGTTAAATGTGATTTTTCTTTGGCGGGATTACTAAATGAAAATAGATGATATAGTAATCACGCCAGCATCCACGAATAACCCTGTGTATAACGTTGTATGCATCATCTTCATAACCCTGTACATATATTTTCACCGCTGCAAGGGGTACCATATTTGATTAGCTTAAGTTCCGGTTATTCAGGATACACTGTATTCTTTGAGAATTTATTTTTATAATTGTATAACACTTAAGAATTGAATATGAAGTTTTAATTTCACAACATATATCAATGATTATTAAAAAAATGAAATAAAACAAATGTTGAGCGCTTAAAAATGTTTTCCAGAAGTCGGAACTATAGAAAAATCGCGCCGGTAAGGCTGTGACGTCAGAACCACAATGCTAAGCGCGGCGAATAAGTATAAAAAGGTTATACTTCATGGAAGAGAACATCAGATGGAGTCGTCTTTTCTCGAGGATTTTCTCAAGCGAGAAGTCGATCAGAACCAAGTAAATGCATTAGTAGGAAATTTAGAAAATGCATTAGGGTCCTCGAGAGCGAATGTAGCACCCTCTGGTAATCCGGTGAATGTTTCTGCTGGAAAGCAAGTGTCTGTAGGCCAGATCGTTTCACAGTCAGTTTCTTTACAATCTGTTACAACTTCAAATATTCCAAGCACTTCTGTAAACATTGCCTCCCCAAAAACCAATGGTGCTGTTAATCACATTAATAAGAACATAGTCAGTAGGAATGTATCAGTTTCCGCAAAACCTAATATGCCTTTGTCAGCTCCTACATCACGACCTGTAATTTTAACTAGCCGTCACCCATTGCCTGGTGTAGTTTCTGCTGCAATTATTAATAATGGACCTCCTCGTGTTTCAATAGCACCTAAGAATGCTGTACCTATTGCTCCGAGATTAGGAAACATTATGATTACACCTAGACAAGCACAGATGTTAATGGCTCATCAGCAACGCTTTACGAACCCTTCTTTGATACCAAGTAATTTAATTGCTAGAATGCCTGGAACAATACCTGTTATGTCTCGAATACCTGGACAGGGTATTGCAGTTCCACCTGTAATGAACACTCAAATACCTGGTTTGGGAGCTATTCCTAGAGGAGCGATTATAAACATGAACATGGGCATGGCAGGAAAACAAGATCCAAGGATTATAAGAATGCCGTTATCGACCGCTGCATCATTGACACAAATTAAAGGAATAACCAGCTCCATTCCTGGACAAATTAATTATCGTTTTCGTCAAATAAATCCAACATCTTTAGCTCAGCAACCAATTTCTGTTAATGGAGTATCTCCAGCAAATGCAACTGCAAATGTGACAATGATGAGAGAGTCTGTGAAAAGACTGAAAGAATTTTTTCAAAATTTGATCAATTTAGCTTGTGGTCAAAATCAACCACCTGAAATTGGTAAAATGGTTAAAGAACTTGTGCATAATTTGATGGTAATAATGGTTAATTATTATGATACACAGGGTAGTTCAAATCAAAATTATAATAGATGTGTGATACTTTATTCTGGTTTATTCGGATAAACTTTATATACATACACGTACAAATCTACTTTTTGAAGTAGTTGCAGAGTACTAATTTTTCTTGGACCCTCTGTCATTCACACCTTAGTGACTTATGCTGTAATTAACAACTCAAAATCTTTAGGCCGTCCGTAAAAATATGATGGTTTGCCGTCACCCGACCGACCCACCTCAAAACGTCCTGACCCAAATTCTTTTTTTCAAACATCTTCCAAAGATATTTATCTCTCTATAAATACTTGCATAACAACAGCGTTCCATTTAATTTTTTTAAAACGATCCGCTAAAATTTACTGTTCACTTTTGCCAGAAAACTTTTTGGTTTTTGAACACTCTAGATTGCTGGAAAATGCTATGTTTTCCTTCTAAAAAGAGCCTTTCTATGGAATCTTGTTTGATCACAATTTTTCTAGGAAAGAAAGTTCTTAATTTGATTCATGATTTTTAATCATTCTTGATAAAAGTGATTCGCGAAAAGCTCAAAACAATTCTCGAATCGCGATTTGCGATACGTTAAATGGAATGCTGAATAAGTTTGGATATCAATGTTTTACTTACTTTATTTTTACCCTTGTCAAATATTCATCGAAGGCCTCCTAAGAAGATTTTTTTTTTTAAACAACTTTCGTTGTATTCATTAATCGTCGAAGCAACACTAGTTTCGCAACCCAACTAGAAAACTTTCTGCCTAGTGACGCCAAACTAACATATTTTTACGTACGGACAAAATACTGTTCCAAATAATGGTGTTACAAAAGATAGTTGTTAAAAAATCATTAAGACGTTTTCAGTGTTTTACGACTTCTATTTTATACGCATTATATACGCATACAGTATTTTTTCTGAACCACTTAAAACAACCTTGGGTAATCCTGATTTTGACTAGGAGTATGTTCAACACTGTACTAAAAAACCTGCAAGAGGGTATTTTTTTGTATGAAACATTTTTGGAGGGTAAAATGGGATTAACCTGGTATTTGAGGATTTTTTTCTGTGATGTATTTCAAGGACTGAAACTGTATTACAGCAGTTATGTAAAGGAATCATACTTCTGGTTATAATATATACATATTCGATTCTTCTAAATCATGGACCTGTTTAATCATTGTCATTTTTTTCTATTAAAATTTAGCAAGGGCGCGTTTCAGAGGAGGAGTTCATAGAAAAGCTTCAAAAAACTCTGAAATCGGATCCACAACCAAATCTTGTTCACTTTTTAAAGGTATACGAATTTGGTTTAAATTCTTATTTCAAAAATTTCCTCTACATTGTGTAGAAGGTATCTCAATAAAAATTTACATTTTAGAAACCCTATTAATGCTTAAAACTAAACCATGCTAAAATACTTATTTTTTTTAGAAAACGCTACCGCATTTACGTGAAACTATCAAGAAGCAACAAATGCAACAAGTTGCCATGAAAACATCACAAGCAGTTCCTGGTGTTGTACCAGCAAGTCGATTAAGACCATCTCTCCCCTCCTCAAATCCTTCTGTTACTGGGATTATGAGACAACTTCCAACTCCAAATCAAGTTGTAAGGAAGAATCTAACTATTCCGGAGCAAATGCTACAGAAGCAAATGTTAGGTCGAGTTACAGCAACTACTGGACAAACCTCTATTGGAATGAACACTTTACTTCAAGGGGCTCCTTTGCGAGGGGCAGCTGCTGCAGCTGGCCCAAGAGGGTTAGGGAAAGCTGGACAAGCAAACGCAGCTAAAGAAAAACAAAAAAGCACATCCTTCTATTCATCTGCATCTGGGTGAGTTATGACAATGCTTAAATTTGTCTCAGCCTTGTCATTTTCAATATAGGGGAAAAGGCAAGGCTTGATCTTGGAATTTAATTTTGGCTTCGGTAGTACTGTACCAAAAAAGTTGATTCTCAAAACAAAACCTTTCTATTCAACATTTTGTTTTAAAAGTAAAAAACTAAGCATTTCATAAAATCTTCATTTGAGCGAGAAATTAGATGTCCCCTGTCTGTCATAAACTAGTACAGATATTCTGTTTTCCAGGGGAGAATAGTGGCTTTTTGTACTTTTTTATGCCTGTAATTCTGATGTTCTATATAATGTTTTTTAGCGCTGATGATGACATCAATGATGTCACCTGCATGGCTGGTGTTAATTTGATGGTAAGAACTTATTCCAAGAATGTGAAGTTATTTCAGAAGTTTAAATGCTGGGACTGCAGTGAAATATATTGAAGTTACAGTAGACTTTCTCTTTAACCAATAATTTCCATTTTCCATTTGACCAAATGTGTTGCGTATTATTTTCTTTTTTTCCATAATCATAAATTTATAACATTGTTTTAAAAAGATCATGATTAACATTGAAACATACATTCTGGTTTGTTTTCCTTTTACTAATAGGAAGAAAGCCAGAAAATTTTGTCAACTGGAGATTTTATGTCCTATCAAACTAGAAGTTTCAAAGATAAACCCATTCTAAATTTGGATCATCTGAAAAGACTTGTAGTAAAGAAAGGTATTTCCTAATGAATAAAAGTTTTCCTTTTCTTTCTATGATGTGTGTTTATTTTGAATTGCACAAAAAAATTATAGTAACTTATAAAAATCTGTGCATTTTCAATCAATAGTCCCCGGGAGGCACTTGAGATCCATCTACCTTGGGAAACATCTTTAAGATTGGCAATGATTCTGGCTGCTTTTTATAGATAGAAAGTGAACTGGGATACATAAGTCTGTTCAACCATTATCCATGTATTATTTTATCATCTAAAACTAATGGAGATAAGGAAAATGTTATTGTTTCTTTATACTTGAACATAAACAAGAATCGTCCATAGCTCTGTCAATTTTTGCAAAACTATCTTCGTTTAAGAATTGAAACCCTGCTAATTTTCATGTGTATTTAATCAAGAAAATGTCCTAATTCTGATGAGGTTGAAATTGAAAGATAGTGTTTATAGTATAATGTGTACCTTCTTTATTCCAGCACAACAAATGAATGTGGCTGATGTTACTCCTGATGCACTCGCTATATTGTCCCATGCAACAGAACATCACATGCGAGCTATACTAGAACGACTTACTGCTTGTTGTCTTCACCGGAATGATCCTCACAAGGTTAGAACTTACCTACCTACCTACCCCTCTATTGAACACCTTTTTTATTACAAAGAATTTAAATTTTGTGTCAGTTAGAGGGACTGTTTTTTCCCTTTGTCAAAGAATAATCAAAAGCATTTTGAATGAAAAATTGAAGAAAGAAATTAGCGGATGCGGAAAAAAAATTTGGACGGATATTCTTCCTGTCAAAATTTCTTGCTGTATTGTAAAGTATAGTAAAAATTATATCTTAAGCATTGTTTGTTATTCATTTTTTTAAAGGGTGAAGTAAGATACGAATCAATATCAGATGTCCGAAATCAGTTGCGTGTATTCGAAGAAATCGACGAAGTTGAACGAAAACATCGTGAGAGTAGAGAAAGAGAAATTCTTATGCGGGTAGCAAAGGTATGTTTTGAGTTCATTTTTTCTACTTGTGTGTACAGTAACTCTTTGATATTCTTTTTACTATTTATTTTTCACAGTTTTTGATGTTTTAATGAATTTCCTTGAAACTTTTTTGAATACCATATAATATTGTTACTTACTTACGTTTTCATAATTATTAGTCAGCTGAGTATTGGAATAGCCGTTTGTTTGTTTGTCTGTTTTTTTTCACCGTAGCGCTTCGTTGCGCACAGGCTAAACCGCTTAACATTTTGCCTGCACACCCTCAAAATGGTTATCTTCATTATTTTACGCTTGTTGTAGTTACACATAAAACAGCATGAAGAATCTTATCTCCCATTTTATTTGCCACATTTTTTGATTTTTTGACAGCTTGATTTTTTTAAAAACAAGGAATGTCAAATGTCGAACTGAAGCTGTCTTTTGGTTGCAGAATTTTAAAAAGCATTTCATGTATGTAATCTTGTACCAATGAAGAAAACCTATGAAAATCAACAAGTTGGAGGCGAATGATAAGCAATTTTGAGATGTTTAGCTTTTGGCAGCTTGTAGTTTGCATGATGATACCAGCAACTAGGATTATAACAAAAACTTGTTTCAAGTATCCATGATGAATGTTGAAACATGATGATGATACAGTCATAGTATTCAAATTAAAATCATGCGATGATCTATTAGAAGTAAATCAACAATCTGGAAAAATGAGAAAGGCAGATACGCACTGTTTACTTGCGATAGGTCTAATGATGTACGAGCTATTATGTATTCATCCGATCAACATGGTCAATTTCACAATGCAGTACTGGTGGCTTTTTAATTAACTTCATGATAAAATGGATAGTATAACGGATAACAATATTAAAATTTGTGCATATGACTGTAAATCCTCTAATAAACACCTGGGCCTGGGGTGTTTGTTTAATTTTCAGACTTTTTAGTAGGGGGCGTTTATTATTTAGAAGACAGTACGGCACATAACCTCGATCTGCTAACATAATGTTCCTCGATCGAGTATGAACCGTTTCTTGTTCCCCGATCAGGTAACGTCGCTCACTCAAACAAGACAATTGTACCCCGATCGGTTAATTATTACCCAATCAATGCTAATGTTACCCGATCGAGGTTATGTGCCGTACTGGAAGAGAGGGGGTGCGTTTATTGGAGGATTTTTACGGTATATGTTTATTATACTGGTTGGACAACGGAAATGTTCGATGATGTAAAATGGCCTCAAATAGCATTCAATACATGCCCGATGTCGAACCTGTTTATAAATTAGTTCACGCCGGACTACACTGGGCAGTACCTATAGTGTGAAATTGTTTTTAAAATCATATCAACACCGAACAAAAGTCTGGCATAGTCTGGTGTTTAACGTTAACAGAAAAATTGGTTGCTTTGAAGTCCAGCAAATTTAAATAAAATCTTAAACAATATTCCGATTGCCTAGGCTGCAATGATCCTACTGATACACTTGGCAGGGGACAGTGTTTTGAGTTTTGTTACAAATATTAACCTTTGACAACACCGGAATGGCCAGGTGTATTAAATTTGTTATGAGATTTTAAAGACAAAACTTCATGGTACGGTTTGGTATTGTACGGTGTTTTAATTTTTGAATCAAATACGCCAAACAACATGCAGCACTTTACTGGTTGACCAATAAATTACCAGTTGCCTTATGATTTACCGGTTGTATTTATATACTAGTTTACTAGATATATTTGTAAAAATGTTATTGTTATTCTCAGTAATACAGTGTGGTCCAGAAAAAATACAGTCTTTTGAATTTGTATACAAAAGAAGTCGTAAAACACTGAAAACAATTTTAATAAAATTTAATGACTTTTCTTTTTTAACACCATATTTAGAACAGTATTTTTTGTGAACGTGTGTACATATATAGTTTACTCTTAATTCTTTTAGAGCCTCTAGAAAGTTTTTTTTTATTATCATAATTAGTTGCCTTTTATTGATGAATAAATTCCTGTGAGTTAAAAACTCTTTTACATGCTTCTTGTGTTAGGCTGTTTTATTATTAATTATTATACCTTAAAGGAAGAAATTTCCGCGGGAATTTAATTTTGCGGATGACAGAAACAATTTTTTTCGCAGATGGGAAATTTAGTTAATTTTCGCAGGAATTTAATTTCGCGGATGGGAAATTTGGTTAATTTTTGCGGAATTTAATTTTGCGAATCGCAAAATACAAGCCAGCCCAAAAGGGTAAAAATTTTTGGGGGAATTTGTTTGTTTGATGATGGTATTTGTATCTAGATGATTCTTTTTTAAATTTTGAAAAATTTTGCGGCCGCCCAATTTTGAAAATTTTTGCGGAATTTAATTTTGCAGACGGCTGATTTAGAAAATTTCCAATTTTTATTTTTTGAGATCCCGAAAGTAATCCCGATGACGAATTCAAATTACCCCGAATTTTACGGAACGTTATTAACTAATCAGATTACAGACACACACGGACAGACAAAATACCGCTATTATTAAGATAGATATTATCTCGTTTTAGAGTCGATCTCGGACGGAGGATCCTGAACAAGCACGTCTGAAAGAGAAAGCCAAACAGGTGAGATTTTTCACTGCTTTGCCGATAATATGTTGATAACGATAATGTGAAAATTTACGGAATGCCCCTTGTTCATTTGGCCATTATGTCACAAGCATGTAGCTCTGCCTAACGTTGTATATATGGACAATGCTTTCCGGTCATTGATCATTAATTTGCACTTTTGCACAACATAATGAAGTAAAAACTGACCAGTAAATAAAAAGACGTCATTTGAAAAGCCCTCGTTTAGTCCAATCATCATCTTGTTTGTTTTTTCTCAGATGCAATTAGAGGAAGAAGAGATGAATCGTAAACGGGCTGCAAATAAAACTGCCCTCGAGGCTATCGGTGGTAAAAAGAAAAAACGAAAATTAGACGAAGCACTGGAGTCACTGCAAAACGCGCAAACGCCAGGCACAAACAATGCAACGCCTTCTTCAGGAAACTCGAATTCTAGCTCGCAGGTATTTTTCTTTTAATTCTTGATTGCCTTCATAATCCTGTAGTTTTTTTACATGCATAATTTTAAGTTTAACCGTTAACATCCTTTAAATCACATTTTTAATCCCCTCTCCTTCCACAAAAAACTTTTTGACTACTTTTCCATCTGGGTCTATATCTTCATTAAATCTTTCTTCTTCTTTCTTTTTTTAGAGTGTACGTGCAAGGCAACATCGAATCACAATAACAGACTTCAATTTAGTATTAGAAACAGAAAAAAACACTACGAAGTCTCAAGCACTTTATCGTTCTTTGCTGAGGTGACGATTGGACTAGTAGAATTAGTATATTTATTTTTTTAAATGTGTTTTTGTATATGTGTAAAAGTTGTTGTGACTCTAGCCCGGCAAAATCCTCGAAGTGTCCGAGATAATAGGCTGAGTATTTCTTTATCGTAACGATCGATCTTTGTGAATTTGATTGATTTACTGTTCAAGAAAAGGATAACCTTTTCGACACCGATACCTTATCGGACAAAACAATGCCGGACAAAAGTGACGAAATTTTTTGGTGGTGACGAAAATTATGTCCGACTTAAAATTTTGCCCGATAAGGTAGATGTGACTGTGATTCGATTCTCCAATTTAAGTTTCTATTAAATCGTCGGTTAAAGGGGGGGGGGGACAAGTTACCATTAAAGGTTTGGTTTTCAAATTCGTTCGGTTTGACTTGAAATCACTATGCTTAAAAAGTCAGAGATTTCTTTTGTTACATCCATCTTTTCGTAGCCAGCCCCCTCAAGTTTAAGATCAGCAACAAATATATCATTATCCCTCAGGTTTTTTATCCACATTTTTTATTATTATTTTAAGTTTTCTTAGTTAACTAGTTTATTTTTAAAATATTGGTGCTTTTTCCCAAGAATAAACCTTTTCTAACAATTTTAACCAATAATTCGAGTCACCAATAATTTGAGTCTTCTTGGGAAAATTTACTTCGAAAACCTTCCTAAATATTTGGAGAAGTGTAATTACTATAATGAAATTTTTCTAAACGAACGCGCTTCTGCCAGTCTAGGAAATTTTGCATGTAACACATATTCGATAACGGTACAGGTTTGCTCTTTGAACAAATTTGTGAGGCTGAAATTAAAGTTTCCTTAGAAGCAGGAGAAAAATATTTCAAATTTGCGCTCGGTTGTACAAAGCATAATGGGTATATCATGTGGTAAAATTTGTTTGTATATTACGAAGTTTTAAATTTGCAAAATGATGAAAAGAAAAAAAACATAGAATGCTATTAAAGAAATCAAAAAATAGGCACACTGTGTATTTTTTCATACCTTTCTTACCTAAAGAACGTCCAGTCTGTATAAAAGAATGCCGAATTCTTTCTCGCGACATCCCGAGGTCCTCCTACAGGGTTACCACTGAGTCAGGGAATTCAATTGAGGGTCAGGGAAAGTCAGTCAAGTTTGATAATTTCCGATGAAAGTCGGGGAGATCTTGAAAAACCTGCTCGTGATTTTTTAGAATTTGTTATGTTGTTTTAATATTTAATTTAGTTCACATACTAATGGAATAACTTCCTAGAAATAGCTGACATATGATAACAGGAGGTAATTCATAAATATCATATTTTTTTCTTACTTATTATTCATCATTTTTGTATACAAGAAAATAAAAGATACCCTACGGCCTTTGAATGTGCGTTTAAGGTATGGAATTACAAAATCTTCTTGGTCACCTATAACCACATGTGGGAGACAGTTACACCACTACTTTTAGGTGCAATTTTTTTTTTTTTTTTTTGGGGGGGGGCGGGGGTGCTTATTTTTTGAAACCATATTCCAGCTGGGGACTTGAAATATATAAAGATCTGGAGGGGCTAAACACTCTAAAGATGGAGGGGGCTGATAGGATAAGATTTTTTTATTTTAGTTCACTTTCAGGATATATCTAAAGGCTTAATTTTTAGAAAATTTCCCATTTAGAGGGCCAACCATGGTGGCCGCCTTCGTACAACACAGGACCAAGCTATATAGCTATATAGAGAGTTTTCAGCTGTGGGAGGCAGTTGAGCAAAACCGCAAAAAGGAGGAAGCTGGAACTATTTTGAGGGCCGGCGAAACCGGGGGGGTCCTTTTTTTCAAAGTAATTTTATTTTTTACTAATGATTTTTCTATTCTCACAATCTAATCATAATCTTGTCTGTTTTTGTTGTTGTCTTGTTTTTTGATAGCCTCCATGCCTTCTTTGGTTATACCAGTGATGAATTATCCCACTATATCTTTCAGAAATTTCCTTTTGTTTCCTCTTTAATATATTTCTTAATCCTTGGTTTCTTAAGGTAATTTAATGCTGTTTTTTATCGAAGAATTGTAGGGATTTTTTAGCTAATTTGGGGTATTGGAATTTCCAAATTTTCTTGCCCGTCGGTCCCAACTGGGGCCTCCTTAGTCACTAAGGTCAAAACTTTGTGACCCCTCCACTTTGAAAGTGGTATTGAAAGGGTAGGGCTATTAAGGGCCCTTTAGTGATGTCATTGATGATCTGAGCAAAACAGTTTATCAAAAAACTCACTGACTGTGTTGAAAAATGCATAGACGTCAAGTTGGTCAATCCAAAATGCGTGAGAAAAACCTGATCCTCGAGCGCTGTAAGAGTTGACCGCGCGGAAAATTTTAAGATCGCGCGGGCGGGCGAAATTTCCCGATTTTTTCCGAAAAGATTTCCCCGATTTTTTCCGAAAAGGTTTCCCCGATTTCCCCGAAAACAAGATTCGGATTTCCCCGATATGGGAAAATCGGAGGGTGGATGGCGGGGTTTTTGGTAAATGTTGGGCGGTTTTTGAGGGCGCGCCGTCAGCGTTCGGTAAATTTCCAAAATAACGAAAATGCGGGAGAAATGCGGGAGAAAAATGAATGCGGGAGAAATCTTGAAAATGCGGGAGTCTCCCGCTCAATGCGGGAGACTTGACGTTGGTGAAAATGGCACCAAAAAAAGCGTTTTTCAAAGATGGCTGCAGGCGCGTATCTACAGGAAAAAGAGGTGTCTGCGAACTAGCACATCGAATTCGAAATTGCGACTGAAATTGTTGTCTGCTACCGCAGACGCGCAGACACCCCGGATACGCGCCTGTCAAGCTAGTGTAGACCCAAGATTTAGTTTGCAGCTACTTTTTTAATCACATTTTAACTTCAATTCAATGGGAAAATTTATTCATTGAAAGGTCAGGGAAATCAGAGGAAACTCTTCTAGAAAATTCATCTGGGGGAAAGTCAGGGAACTTATTAAACAGAAATTTGAGTGGCAACCCTGTCCTAGCTAGGTTAGGGCATACTATGATGGTTAGGGGACATTTAAAAGCAGTAATTTTTTTTGACAAAAAAACACTCAAATTTTTCTGATTCAGTGCCAATCATGGTGGCCCTTTACCTCATGGAAACAAGTCCTACAGACTGAACCAATCCCTTCCAAAGAACCGCACACAATCTACTGACGCAAGATGACGCAAGATTCTGGTACAGGGTCAGGGAAGAGTTAAATCTTAGAGTTTTAATGTGGCAACCCTGCTTGATAATTCTTTTGATATTTCTTGCCATGTTTTAACGTTATTGATTTGCGGAGTTATTGTGTTTTTATCTAGTCGGATTTGCATTCATCATTGCGAAACGAGTTGTCTTAATACTGTCTTTATACACTAACGTGTTTTTTCTGTGTTGTGTAAAGGTCGACTGCGAATCAGACTAGTTTTTATCAAGGCTGCGAATCAAAGATTCTGCTAAGAGAATTTATAACTTGACATGTGACGTCATCATTTGGGTCCAAAATCGGGGAAATCGGATTCCTATTTTTCGGAAAAATCGGGGAAATCGGATTCAACTTTCCGAAATAAACGGGAAAATCGGATTCGAATTTTCGGGAAATCGGGGAAATCGGATTATTATTTTTCTTTTTTTAGTCGTTCTGACGTCATTCATTTTCGCATAAGAAACGCTGTTATAAGAAACTGTCTATGAAAGTGCTCCAATTCTAATGAAATTGGCATGTTGATTAAACCAATCATGCTGCGCGCTGAATAAGATTCTGCTAAGAGAATTTATAACTTGACATGTGACGTCATTATTTGGGTCCAATTTGGTCCAAAATCGGGGAAATCGGATTCTTATTTTCGGGGAAGTCGGATACGAAAATCGGGGAAATCGGATTAAACTTTTCGAAATAATCGGGAAAATCGGATTCGGATATAGAAAAATTGGGGTAATCGAAAATTACACCCACACGCGTGGTGACCTTTGATTTGAAGTTTGATCACACAATTATAAAATTATAAAATGGTTTAAAATTATAAAAGTTTTCCTAGTGGTTGAATCTTACACTCATCGTGTGATGAATGAGATATTTCTTATGCAAATAATTTTCAATAAATTTTCTCTCTCTTTTCGCTTTCGCTTTTCTCTCTTTTTGCTGGATTTTTTTTGTTTGACGACGTAAATTATGTAAGTTCACTAGCCGCTTTTCCGCCCGCCTTTAGGACTCGACGGAATGAAGCTAAAGCATTAATGTTTTTATTTTGTTACAGTAAGCGTTTGCCTGTTGTGTGTGGTTGTGCTGTTTGCTGGTGTTCTTCTGAATGCAAACTATACCTACCTAAATTAAAGTTTTTTTGTCTTGTCTGCCTCCTCTTTTTTCTACAGGATTAAGTTTTATATTATATATATTATGTGAGTAATTATTTAGCAAAGCAATATAGGCTAATATATAGGCAGTTAGGCATTAGGATTTTTAGTAAATATGTGTAAAATACTTGAACTTATTATATAACTTCCTTTTCAAATGTATTTTATTCATTGACATTTATCATCAGATCATGCTGTCATATAGCTTGAATAAATTTTAATTTAAACTCTCAACTTTGAATAATTGATTTTTAAACCATTTTTTCATAGTTGGACATCGTGGCGGATAGATCGTTTATAGTCAACTATGAAAAAATGGTTTAAAATCAATTATTCAAGCTGTTATTATCAAACTAAAAACGTGTCCCAATTCGCCCCACCGTTCCAATTCACCCCCGCTGACGGTATATATATTAGAAAAGAAAAGAAATTATTAAAAGGATTATCATCAAAGAGAAAGTGGGAAAGAAAAAAGTGTTTTTTAACAAGTGACATAACTATACAAAAAAACAAACATTTTTCTCGTTAATCATATTCACTTGGAATCCTTATATTCTCAACCCATGTTAGGGGTCTTCGACAAACGATTTTCCTTTTTTTTAACGGCTAATGGCCGTTAAAGTTGAGAGCCCCCCCCCCTCTCTTAAAAAATAATCATAGAAGTACGCAGCCTACTTTCATCAATGGCTTTTTTCCGCTAATTTACCCGCCATCTTTGAAGATATAATCTGTTCCGTATTTTATTTTTCTAACAAATACGATATTTTTTGCTGCCATGCCTACCGCGTGCAAGGCACCCAGTCGATTTTGCTCATAACGCATGCGCAGTTGACACCAAGAAACGGCTTTATTTTTGTGAATTGTAAATA
>JAYRBV010003236.1:0-14376 GCA_036023255.1 Mitrocomella polydiademata
GGTGTCTTATATGTTTTTAGGAAAAGTCACAAAGTTTCAGGTTCATACAAAAAATTTTCCGGAAGTTATTAAAAAAAGTTGATATCTGGTGGAATCCACCCCCCCCCCCCCCCGGTAGAAATAGGGTTAAGGGTTTAATTTATAAAAGCGTACCTCATCAATATAAATTTCATCACACGCCACGCATAACATTTCATGATTTTCAAACAGGATGACACCATCAAATTTTCTTGCACTTCACCAATTCAACCGCTCACTCATTTTGAGTATAACACCCATAAGGAAACGTTGAAGAAAATTTCGTGTTCAGTACCTTCCTGGAAATGTGAAGACTACAAGTATGAAATGCATCATGTAACGAGTCGGGTAAAGAAACATTCTCATTTTTTCTGTATGTTTAAATGGGCGCCCGCGCGCTATCGAATAAACACCGCCTTAGGACACAAATATGTTGGTTGCCGACCCGCCTCAAATGTCCCGACTCTAAAACTTTTTATATTTAATTTGATTTTATATCTACCTTAAGGGTTGAAATTTTCACAGGAATAAATTTTCGCGGGAATAAATCGCGAATTGACAAAATTTGCTTACTTTAGTTCCCTTTAATTTCAATAAAAGAAGGTAAAAAATGCTCAAGGAAAGGAAACAATGAGTTTTTAAACAAAGCATGTATTTTCGTCGTTAAAAAAAAACAAAGTTAAAGAAAAATTCAAGAAACTGCGCAAATCTAAATTTTTCGCGGGAATTTATTTTCGCGGATTGACCGATTTTGTCTTTTTTAGGGAATTTATCTTCGCGAAAATAGCCAAAAACCGCGAAAACCGCGAAAATTTATTCCCGCGAAAATTTCAACCCTTAAAGTACGCTTGTCAACTATCCATCTTGGGTATCCAAAATTATTTCGTTTAAAACATCTTCTTCATTTAAACCGTTGAAATAACACTAGTTTCGCAAAAATAATATTTTCCGACCGACCGACCGACCCAACTCGAACAACCAACCAACATATTTTTATGGTCGGCCTTAGTACAAGTGTCTCGTTTAAGGAAAATACTCTCCTTGAACTCTGAATTTTTGAATATCCTTATTGGCATTAATATTTCTTCTTCGCTTAATTTTTAATTCTTTGGATTTTAATGGGTAAACTTTACATACCAGTTATTAAAACAAGATTAGGATTGTAGAAGCTAATTTCTTTAAATTCCCTAATCAATAATACTTTTTGGTAATTAAAATGCGAATACCTTACATGCGTGGCTTGGTCAAAGGTTTGATTTCCACAAGGTCCGTACATTTTCTACGCATGTTGCAATTGTCAACGAATATCGCCAGTTGATCATTGCAGCTCATAAAAACTGACTTACCGTTTATATAATTTCTTATTTTCAAAAGGATGGCAACTCTGTCCCAGTCTCCCTATTCTATAAGAACGATGTCGAATTATCGAGAGCTCCAATGTTTTGTCATGTTTATGGTAAGTTAGACCATAGATAGTTTTGCAAAATAGGTTTTCTGCTTTTTAGGTATGAAAGATATCAAAGTGAGATCGAGCCGATAATTGTTACAAGACAAATAATTTGTAAACGTGAAAATCTAAGATATAGAAGTCTGATTTTCATACATTGCGAAAACGGAGTATATACAAATGTGTTTTTATTCAGGTCTGCCAAATCAGACTAAAGATATAGCCTATATCGAAATTGTAAAACAATCTTGTGATAGAAAGATAATTATTTTTATTTGCTTACTCCGTTCAGGATCTTACGGTGTAGCTGTCAATCTGCGTTTCAATCACCTGGAAGCTCATTTGTTATCAAAAGGATGGATTCTATCGTTTCCCCATATCAGGTTTATTCTTTAAAAATTTTTTTGTTTGCTCTTCTAGCTTCTTATTGTTTTACTCCCTGACATTATTTCAAATTAGCTAATTTTCTCGTTTGTTGCCTCTACATTTAATTTTTCAGTCCCCCGCTCCCCAACAGGACCTTTAGGAAGAACAGTTGTTTTACTGATATTGTAATCCAGTATAAAAATTATTGATATAACTAAATAAAATAGATACAACATCTTGGTGCCCAAACTCCCTCATGTTTATTCACGTTTGCATTATCGTCGCGTGATTTGTTTTCTAGGGGCGGCCAAGAATTGGGGCGTAATTGGCACACCCAAGGGAAATTACAGAAGAAGTTAAACACTTTGCACGATTTGGAATCTTGCCTAGTGTCACTTCATGAAGCCAACGTCTCGTCCTACGAGAAGACCGCCTTATATGGTAGAAGTGCTGGAGGTTTACCCGTTGCCTGGTTACTAAACCAAGATGGTGGACCATACTGTAGAGCCGTCATTTTGCAGGTTTGAGTTAAACTGTGACTTTGTTAAACTTTGATGTGGTGTTCATCACAGATTTAATAGGCCATTAATTGGCAATAAAACTTTTCCATGTACATTGTTATAAAAACGAACCTTACCGGATATCCTGTAGAAAAGATTTTATATTATGAAATGATCATAATTCCAAGTACCAATTGGTACTTGCGCATCTTGCAAACTTTGGAAATTCATTCTAAACCTAAAAATACGAGTAGAAAATGTGAACAATTTGATTTATGTTCTCTTTGTACACGTGCTTTCCACAACCCTTGTTGTTGTTTTTTCCTTAGTCGCCGTTCACCTCCATCTTACACCCAATGTTGATGGGGAATCACCAATTAACAAGTCAAGAATATTTGGAATGGGGGAATCCCAGGTACCTACCTCGATCTCTCTTTCCTGTCTCCTGAACTGAATAATGAAAATCTGTTTTCTGGGAAATATAGTCCAAGTCCAAGATATTTTTGTTAAAGTATGGTTCGGTGATTCCGTTATACCAGGCAAATTTTATTTTTTAGAGAGAATGAAGAAGACTTTGAGTATATTCGAAGTTACTGTCCATACCATAATTTACGCACTTTTAAGGTGAGATTTTATGAAACAGGTTTTTAGCAGCTAACATTTTTGTCTATATTAGAAGAACTACTTCCTTTCATTTTAACTCGGATATGATTTCTTAATTTTCAGCACGATCCAGCCATCATGGTTCGTACTTCCATATCTGATAACCACGTGCCTGCTTGGATACCATTGCAATGGGTTGCTAAGCGAAGAAATCTTGTTGGTGATGACGTAACTGAGAAGCTACCATTGCTGTGTAACGTAAACATGAAAGGCGGCCATTTTGGATACGACTTCGAGCAGAATTTGAAAGATGTATGTAACAATATATATTTTTTTAATTTTTCATTGTACTTATTTAGAGTGTCTCCAAAAGATATGGGTGGCATTTTTTCCGAGTCAACCTACAGTAGGTTTCCTCTCTATGTTTTTAAGTATTGTTTTTTCTTTGTGAACCACCTAGTTTCGTCGTTATTTCAAGAAAGAAATTCGCAAGGTCTTATCAAGAATTCACATAAAATATAAGCAGAAACAGAGGGAGGGAGGAGGGAGTTTAAGCAAGGAGAAAGTTGGTTGAAAACAATAATATGCTACCGGTACTTACTCCGTAGACCTTGGAATAGATAGAGAGGTCTACGTTTTAATTTAATTTATTTAATTTCATTTTTAGGATGCTGAAATTGTTACTTTCTTGGAAAAATATATTTCTACAAAGAATTGAAATAGGCTAGAAATATCACATTCGAATGGAGTTTTTTGAATAATATTGATTTGTATTTTTGTAAAGAATAATGTTTGTGTCGATTATTGTGTCTACCCGATATATCGTTTCGGGCATTTTTTTCCCTACTCTTGGTCTATTGGCATTGGTTAAGTTCAAAAGTTGAAAACTACTGCACACACGCGCACACACGCGAGCATTCGAGTAAAAATCAAAATCAAAACAATCGGCCGATATTGTATTGTTTGTTTTTTTACCTAGCTACGTGGATTTAAACTAATGCGAATATACCAAGAACAGCGCAAAGAATCCCGAAACGGTATATATATCAGGTAGAATATAGTCAATCATATTTTTAACAATGGTTCGTGGTGAGGTCTGATATTAGATGTTCATCAAATCTTATTTGTTTAGTATTTCTACTAGCTAGGAAACCTGACTCTCTTGCTACACAAAATATAAAAGCTGGATAGCAAAAAAGATCTCTCTCGCAAAAAAAATTAGGTGCGGAATGGTGCGGAAAAGAAAGAAATACAAGCCAGGTTTCCTAGCTATACTTCTACCCGATACTTAATAGATTTGGAACCCTTTATTTTTGGCTTTATTTATTAACACTTTCTAAAAAGGATGAAAAATGTGTTTTCGTTTTTTCACTTTGGATATTATTGTCTATTTTGAGTTCTAGTTAAAGGGCTATGTGAAATCATATGGTGAAATATAAACCGTTGATTACTCTGATGTTCATTTATTTTTAGGGATTTAATAAATGAAATTTTGTAAAATTGATTGTGTATGGAGGAACCGATCTCTGTTGATGATTGCACAACAAGTGGTGACTCTAAGGTGAACGAAAATTCCACATCAACTGGTGACCTTCAAGAAGATATATACACAACAAGTGGTAACTCTAAGGTGAACGAAAATTCCACATCAACTGGTGACCTTCGAGAAGATATATACACAACAAGTGGTAACTCTAAGGTGAACGAAAACCACACATCAACTGGTGACCTTCAAGAAGATATATACACAACAGGTGGTTCCGTGGGTCCACCCCGTCTATGGGCATTGGATCCATTGTTTCGATGCGGTGTCAAGTTGTTCATTTCTGAAGTGTTGTGTCTTCCCCAGGTGCTTGGTTTCCCTCGTAAGTGTTGTGTCTTCCCCAGGTGCTTGGTTTCCCTCGTAAGGTCCAACAATCTTTAACAAATTTCCAACATTCGTTTATTTAATACCCATCTTTGTTCGTATTTACCTGGGAACAGATCCAATTTTGCTTCCTCTTAAATTTCCAAGACACTTGTATTTTACCCCCTTCTTAACCTGATTAAGAAAACTTTCCTTGTAACCCCGAGGTATCGTTTATGTTGCCTTTTTACAGCATACCATAGAAAAATCACAGTAAGCAAAGTGCAGTTGGATAAAAAGTGTTTTAGCAGTGTTTTCAAGACGATTTGTTTCGTATCAAAAAAAATATAACCGAAAATTGTTTGAACTTTTGGTTGTTTGAAATCTCACCTGGGGTCCCTCCCCTACAGTATAGTGGAATAAAGATTTTCATGTGAAATCAACCGGAACTTGAAATCAACCAGAGAACGTAGATTTTCGAATTTTGTTTTGTTAAAGACCTCGGATTGAATTTTCCTAAATCACCCTCAAAAACATGAGATTTCTAATACATCACTGTACATAAAGTATACTTTGATATTTTTATATTCTTCTTGTAGGTGTCTTCAACTTGTATAATCACGCGGTGACAAGATTTGATATTGCTGGTTGCATTGTGAGTGTCGATAGGAAAGAAACTTTTATTAAATTTAAAGGTAAGTAAGTCCACAAGGTTTATTCGTGGCTCACTTTAACGTCATTATTCAGTGTCAGAGAACACTTTAAAGCTCAATGTTTAGTTAAAGGAACATGAATTCTGCAGAGTTTTCACTCTCCATGAAATTTGGTTTTATTTCTTGTTTTTTTCTATAGTTGACGACGGTACAGGAGTGATTGGTTGTTGTGTATGGTTGAAAACTAAAGAGTTTGATACACGTGCTTTGGAGCACAAGCACGGTGAATTGGTTTCGGTTTCCGGTAAATTGACAGAGTTTAGAGAAGAGAGGGAAATTATTGTTGACAGAATCGGTAAGTCATTTTTTTATCTCAAAATTCAACAAAGTAACAAATACATCTCTAGAAAAAATGTACTTTGTTGGGAGAAATTTTCCCAAAACTAAACCGCGAAATATTTTCGTAGATGGAAAATATCACAGGAACAAAAAGTTGACGAACGAGTCTAGATACTCAAGGGCTCTTTCAATTAACCCTATTTACCAATTTTGTCATAAATAACACTTTATTTCGCGGTTGGGAAAGGAATATTGATTTTCGCGGTTGAGATCAAACCAGCGAAAAAGGGGTCAAATTTCTCCCAATAAAGTATTGAAATTGCTGATTTATTCCCACTGTAACTTTTTCTCGGACACACTGTAGAGGAATTTGCGGATTTGCAGCCGATATCGATTAAACTCGAATAAGACACCAAGTAGTCTCTACGCAGAATCAAATTTTTCCCGTAAATCTACTTTACGGCACTTAAAAGTTGAGTCGTGTTTACAGGCTAGACACCAAGCAGATTTTGTCTGATAGTTAATGCCCGTTTGTCCGAGGTCCGTGTCATCCTTGCGTAAGTTCTTATGGCGCAATAAAACGTTGTAATAATCCTTCAAAATTCATCGTTGTTTTAAACTTGTGATTCTTTACTTAGCCCACGAAACGGATCTGAACTATGAACCTTTTCACTGGATGCAGATCATGAAATGCCGCCCATTGTATCAGCAGCCACGAGTCTTGCCTGACGATCTGAAAAATTAAGCTGAATCATGAGCAGTAATAAGCAAGTCAAAATAAAAGAGGTAATCGAGACTTTGTGTATGTTATTTAATTACCATGGTTACCCAAAATTACCGGCCGAAGTGCTGAGGCAGGCAAAATTTAACCATAACGAGGCTGTGTTGCCTCTCCTAGATCTCACATTCTGCATTGTGACTATGGCAACGAAAACCATATCAAAAGAATGGAATGCACACCGGAAATTCAGTTTTGTTCTTGCAGCGCTGAGAAAACTTGGTTACCCAAGACTTGTATGTGTGTTTTGTGAAGAGCTACATCAGATATCAAGTAAAGAGCTCCTTTTAGCTTTCGGGTATTTGATTGTTAAACTCGATGTATTCGATCATTTGAGATCTGTTGCAAAACATTTGATAACAAAAAGGATGTTTGCCACATGTGAAACTAGATCCAAAAGGAATATATTGTCGGTACCAAAAGGAGCCTTGAACTTAGACCATTGTTTACGACTTTCGAAAATGATCGACTTTACGACACGCGAAATGACTTCTTGTTGCTCGTATCTCGAAAGTTTGTTACGAAAGTTCAGTTCGGTTGATAAGTGTCAAGTCGTTACTGGTCTACAGCGGGGTGAAACACTGAAAAAGGTATCAGTTACCGTTTTGGATATGATATTTTTTGAAAACCTCCTTCTCCAAAGAGACTGTATCGAACTGTTAACGAAACAAGTGGGCATGCTACGACTGCACGTTAAATGGACTCAATGCGAACCTTTATTCTGGAAATGGATGTCAAGTATACATTCAAAACACGTCTCACTAGAACATGTGAGTGGAATAGACTCAACAACTGTCAATCCGAGAGTTGTGTATGGCGTGCAAAAGTCACGTGAGCGGTATCTATTATCTGTGGTCGAGCACGTGCTCCTGAGGCAGGAATTTTGTTTTGACAGGGAAGAGATAGAGGATGTTTATCAAAGGGAATTATCTGAACTTCAATCAGAAGTAAACAATCTGGAAGAACAAAATAAGGACTGGTTGTGTAACTTTCTACATCAACATTTCCCCAGTGTTATACAGCTCCCTGGTCTCAAATCTTCTAGTAGTCGTTAAAAATAATATTTCATAAATCCCTAGTTTATTTAGAATTTTTAAGGTTGTTGTTTATAATTATTTCATAAGAAAATTTATTGGAATACAAAAGAAAACAGTATAACATATAAATTTAACTGCATATTGTAAAAGAGAAATACACCTTTCCCGAAACTTATTGCGCAATCGATTTTGAAGATCACAATTTATGACGACTCTGTTTCAATAGAAAGATTCCAAACATCATGAAAAACAAATACTGAAAATTTCATTAAATTCTCACGGCTGCTACTTCAATAAGCCTCTTACTTTTCACTTTACCATACCCAGCCTCGTTATCATGAATTATCATGAAACCACGTTTTTTTTGCAAGCCTATTGTGGCTGATCAAAATAGATTTTGATTTTCAAAATTTCACACTTTGCTCACTTTACAGTAGTATGTATTTTCAATAAACACAAATATTTAAATTTGAAATTCGTCATAAATCGATTGCGCAATAAGTTTCGGGAAAAGTGTATTGTCAGGGGTATATTAACTTTATCAAACATATGATAAAGTACATATCGACGGTCACTTTTCACAAAACAGTGCAGGGTTCTGGGCGAGCCTCTGGTACCTCTTCTACTGAATCGTACATTCCTTCGTCAAAACCAGCATCAGCAGATAAACCTCGTGTTTGAATAGGATCGCCGTCAGGTTTTTCTTGGCACGAATAAAACCATGGATCACTGTGGGGTGAGGAATATCGGGTAAAGTGAACTCCTTCATATTTCACTGTCTTTTCATTCCTGTACAATTGTTCAGCCAATTGATTGAAAACATCTGCACCCGCCAGATTGTGAATAGGTTGCTGGGATAAGGCGGCTTTGAAATTATTGAAATTAGCTTGTCTTCCAAGACTTTCACGTAAACGCGTTGCATCCTCGTCAATTGCTTCAAATGTGCTACAAGAATATAGTTTGTTTGATCAATCTTACATTTTCGGAAGAATATTATTGCTCAAAGAAATGAAACGAAATAAAAGTGTCTAAAGGACAGCTCTTAAAAAGATTCTCGTCTGTGACTTTAAATGCATCTTGCCAATTGTTAAACTAAAATAGTTTTTGTAACAATTCAGTCTAGACTGTAGTTATGAGATAGATTATTTAAGAAAACGGACAGCTCATACCTTTTAACACTTGATGCAGGCTCATCAATCACACGAAAACCGCCTTTGTACATTTCCAATATCGTCCCATCACCGAAGAACATAGTTTGGTATTTGTCCGTGTTTATTTGCTCGAACATTTTATCGAACATCTTGTACTTCTCGATCCCTTTGTTCAAGATATCATCGGCGATTGGTGCTCTTCCCACTCGTTCAAATGCTTCACTTTTCTCTTTGAACTTCATATTATGTTCATCTTTGTACTCATGGGCATTGACTTCGATGTTATGGACCTTCTCTATGATGCTGTCAATATCGCAAGGAACTGAAATTGCCGGATCTGTTATCCCTTTGATGATGTTTCTCAGCTCTTTTGCTACTTCCTGACCAAATTTTGGAGTGACACGGTTTAGTACATTGACTCCTTTCAGAAAGAAATGCTTCATATAAGGGTCTCTACTCTGCAGGGCTTTTTTCATATATTCCAGTAAGAGCCGAACGAGTGGTAATACGTCAACTAAAATCTGGGCATCTGTGTATTTTCGCTTAGCATTACCAGTGCTGGCAAACACACTGTACATTGCACTCTTCACAATGAACGATGTTATCACTTGATCTTCGCTGTCACCTTTTTTGTTGGATAGCTTGTTGTAAAACAAAACTTTGCAAATTAGGTACGCCAAATGCTGTTGAAGTGAAAGATGTTGAATAACTGCTGATTCTGCCTTAGATAAAGACCACCTCCAAGCATAATCGTCAGTCGGTATGGTCTTTGGAACAATGTGGCAACCACTCTCTTGTATTTTCTTCATCTGTTCATTTGTAAGAAGTTTCATATTTTTGTGATCTTCCAATTCTCCCCAATGTTTTGCACGTTCTGGCCAGCTGATTTGACAAAATATTGAAGCAACGTTGTCACACAAAAAGGACACAGCGTTACCATGCACTTCAATTAGAATGGAAACACCTTCCTGTGATATTTCAACTTTCCCAGCTCCTTTCAATATTTTGTTGAAGGCTTCCTGAATTTTTCGCTCACCCCCATGATTCAGGATATACTCCAGGTGATCTTTGAAATCCTTTTTGACTGCCTCTCCATTGATGTTGCAATTTCCATTTAATACTTCTTTAAATGCATCGTCGTTAGCATGAAATATGCAGGAACCGTTCCCTTTCTGGTCCATAGACTTGACAGTGACATAACCAGGGTTACCGGGAATCTCATCTACCGTACCTCTGCAACTGCAATAAATTCGGGCGATGTTATACATAATGTCCCATTCAATGAGGACGTCACCACATTTTTTAAACCAGCGACCTATTGCTGCTCCGTCTACACTGCTACCGCTTAGATTCTTCGGAATTTTACCCAAAGCATCGATGTTGTTTGCCTTCTTGCAGATGGCCAGAAAGAGTTGTTGACTTAAGGTACACAATTTTCTATCGGCATTGTTCAATGCTAGATATTTTGTCCAAATCTTTTTTAATTTATCTTCATCTACAAAAACGAGTGAACAAATATAAGGACCGAATTTACACGAACAAAAAATTGATGAATAAGATTGAGGGGAATGGAACCAAGGAGAAACTTGAAATGCTTTTTAGTAGTTCTTCGAGTAAAAGATTTGCATCTGAGGTCGTATAATAAAGGCTATACAGTATAAGATACCCTACTTCAATTAATTCAGAAACGGAAGTTTTAATCAATTTATTCGCGTGTAAATAATATCCACGTAAATCAGGTAAGAGGAAAAAACACAACTTACGGGACATTTTGTATCGCTCAAAAGAGACTTTCGACTTGTGAGTACTCTCTGTTGTTTTGTAGAGAGAAAATCGATAATACAAGAGATTGTTTTTACTGTCGAATTGTAATTTATCTACACTGCTGCAGGGGAAACCCCAATGTAATTATTTCTAGGAAGTGTGTTTCTCGAATTTCAGTAATCTACATAACAATTCATGTTGATAGCTTTTTGGTCGCGTTTCTATTTATATTGATTTTGGCTGCATTCCGACCCTTCTGAAACCGTTGGGCACTCAGGAATGTTTCAAAAACCTCGGTCCCTTGGACATTTGTATAACATTCAGGCCATTCTCTATCTCGTACTTTCTTTATTCGAACAAATTTCTCGGTCCCTTGCGAGTTCGAGTCCATTGTACCTTAAGTGTAGAAATTTTTGCGGAATTAATTTTCGCGGTTGAGAGGTCCATAATTGTCTAGTTTCGCGGAACTAATTTTCGCGCTTGACGATTTTTTTCTAATTAGGGTCTAAATCGCGAAAATATATCCCGCGAAAATTTCTGCCCGCGAAAATTTGTACCCTTATAAGGTATATATCAATATAAGCTTTATCGTAGATTTTCTAGTACCTCGCGAGGCACCCTACATCCGCTCCTGTATTTTCCCTGTTTTCAAATTCCTCAATCGGCGGTGACACCAGGAATCAAATCAGAGAGACTAGAATTCAAATCGGGGAAATAGGAATTTAGATGAGAGAAATCGGGTAATCAATCAATAGTAGATTGGATTACTATGCAGAAAATTTCATATAAAAATATCTCTCGATCGCAAGTAGTAAATAGGTCAATTTGTGTTTCATCTGCACCGAAATTGTAAATCTTACATATCGAGGGAAGATTCAACGAAACAATTCGGAACAATTTGGCGGAATTTCATTTTCTCGAATCAAATCGAATGGACAAATTTTCGATTTACGAGTTTGATTATTCCATAAATTGGAACGTTTGGGTAATTTAAACAGACCATGGGATTTATTTAAGTGTTAGGGTTATTAAACGCACATTGTAAAATACTATCTACAGACATAAAGTGACATCAAATTTGCTGAGATGACAACAAACAATCTCGATACTTTCAGACAAACATTAGTGACAGACAGAAATATAATACGTTAAAAATATTACAACACGATCGTTTGGGTAGAATTCATTTACTTGTGTGTATGGTAATTGAGAAAATTGGCATTAAGCCAAATTATGATCTTGAAAAGGCACGATCAGTGGGTTATAATTATTAGATAGTTGTATATGTACAGGATTCTACAAAGTTTGGTAGGTGTGAGTTTACGAAGCGCGACAACAACAATAATTAGGACCACACCCTCCAATAGTGCAGGAGAAATGTCTATATATGGCAAGTCCTAGTTTATGTGAGTCGGTATATTCTTCGTAATTATCGGCTAAAGATGGCTGACGTTTGTACACGTGTAATGATTCGGAACACGCCCATTGAAGACTTTGAACTTCTTTTGGTCCTGAAAAAATAAAATCATTAGAATGGATAAGTCAGAATGATGAACTAGCCAACCAAACCAACAAGTTGGAAACCAAAGCAGTGGTTGAGTTTTTTCAAATTTCAGTTATTTTTAGACGCGAAGGTTTTTCTTTTATATTAAAAGACACCGTAAATATATACCCGTGTATTTACAGTCTGCTTGCGTACCTTAAGAATCTGGTGTAACAAAACAGACAGTTGTTGTCATGTCAGCTGACGAGGGATTTTCTAGATAAAGGGTTTTTATCGTCCACGGAGTGCACCTCTAGAACACCTTTACTACCTCAGATTTCGAAGTTTTTCTTTTTCTTGGACTCACGCCATATTATGGATTCCTCCTTACCTTGTTTTCTCAGAGCATGATCAGTACATATATCCTTGCAAGTTGGCTTCTCCCCGCATGTACGACGTACGGCGTAGATTAATCCAGGACCTTCGCTAGGTAATGCAGCACAAATAGA
Source organism: Mitrocomella polydiademata (assembly GCA_036023255.1). Lineage (NCBI taxonomy): Eukaryota > Metazoa > Cnidaria > Hydrozoa > Leptothecata > Mitrocomidae > Mitrocomella > Mitrocomella polydiademata. Next base: position 12,495 of record JAYRBV010003236.1, read on the forward strand.
CATGGCAATCTCATCAAGATAATTATAATAGTATGATCGGTAACCACGACGCGATCTCTTTAGGTTAGCCTCTTTATCGGAAGAAGATTTGATATCGGCATCGATTTCATCGGAAAGAATTTGTGATAGTGGTAGTTGTGAGGGATTGAGTCCTAGAATTAAAGTATTTAGGAATTAGGATTGTTCGTTTATCACTATCATAAAATATGTCAAAACTAGCTCTGCAATAAGCGAACATTCACTGCCAGTCTCCAGCTGTAACGAATGTTATCCCGTAAAATTTTCTCATGGGACTATTTGAGACTCTGCGCGGTTTCCATACGTTTTAATTACAAACGGATAGACGCTGCTAGTAAGATACAATTATCAAAACTACGTGATAATTCTCATGAGATGTGTTCTTGTTTGCCTGTCATGACATATCTATAAAAAGGGATAAGACATGAAAAGGATAATTAATAATGGGAAAGGTGTAATTTCCTTAGCCAGGAAATCAATGAACTTGCATTTTTGGCAATCTGAAACAATTTATTCCCAAAATGTTTTCTCAATATTACGCAATCAAACAAACCTCTTTTTTCTATTATTTCTTCTTTTTCTACAACACAATATACTGTCGCAACCATGCAACACAGGACAAGTAAATACTTCATCTCGTTATCCCCTCTTTTATTGCTGTATAATGCTGTCAATTATTCAATTTGTTCTGTTGTGAAAGGTAACTGATAGCTTTCGCGATTTGAATGTGTGTGGTATGATCGGTTTACTATACGCTTGAAGAAATCTTCATTGGTTCAGCACAAAAATTTCGCACGCAACCTTTCATTTGATGTTTAAAAGCAACACCCCACATGATGTATTCTTACTATAGTTTGATGTATAATTCGGCATGATTTTCAACAAGTATCAAATTTGTAGAGCCAATAATGCGCCTTTCAATAGCTTCATGGTGAACGACGAGCTTGTCTGGTTATACTTTATTCGGATTAACTTTCGCGAGATTAAGTTTCACGAGTTGAAAAACTCGCGAATTCTTTTGGACAAACTTTCGCGAATGGACGATTTGAAAAAATTTCGCGAGATAAACTTTCGCGAATCGTGATTTTTAGAAGTTTTTGTGACGCGTAAATCTTAAAAATTCACCTAATTAGACATTTTTCATATGTCCATTTGTCAAAATTCACGTTCTACAATAAAACATTGACCTTTTTTCAATGATCTTTATTTTTCTTATAGAAATAGGTGTAAAAAAAATAGTTTAAAAAAAAAAAATGTTGAAAGAATTTTAGTGGATAAACTTTCGCGAATTGGCAAGTTAGAAAGATTTTACTGGATTAACTTTCGCGAATGACCATTTTCAAAAAATTTGCGAGACAAACTTTCGCGAAAAAGGCCAAAATTCTTTCAAACTTTACGGAGAACAGAAGAACGGGAGCTGACTCATTGTTCCGTATTTTCCGTTTTCCACGATTTCCCGATATTCCCATAGAACGACTTATCAAGTCTAGGTCAGTCCTGCTGATCATAATAAAAGGGATTCCGTATGTACCTTAAAGGAAGAAACTTTCGCAGTTTCGCGGTTTTTTTGCCCTCTCCGCAAAATTATTTTAGAAGGAGTCATCCGCGAAAGTTTATTCCCGCGAAATTTATGAAACATATATATTATATATTTTCTTGGTATTTACTGAAAAAAAAACTCTTTGATTTATGAAAATTCTTTGATTTGTTATAATGGTATCCGCAAAAGTTTCTTCCCGCCCGAAATACAAAAATTTCGCGGTTGGGCTGAACCGCGATTAACCAATTAAAACTAGCAAGTAGCCTTCGCTAAAAATGCCCCCTACGCATGAAATAACCATAGTAATTATTTGCTGAAGTAAGA
>JAYRBV010003347.1:0-25108 GCA_036023255.1 Mitrocomella polydiademata
AGTCTAAAGATGTTTTACATTTTACACTGTTTGGCAAACTGTTCCATAGCATACTTCCTCTAAATAAAAAGGATTGGTTACCAAAGCGACTTGACCTTGATGGAGGGCGAGTAAAAGTAAATTGCCATTACGCAAGCTGTATTGAACTTGCTTGACTTGAAACAGTGTTTTCATGAAAGGAAGATTAACGTTATTTAGAGTTTTGTATATCTCACATAGAAGAAAACAAAGACGAATCTCGTGTATACACCTAACCTGAGAATGTTGTAGCGAATCCTCATAGCACAACTAGCGGTAATAACTAGCGCTTTTTTGAGCGAGTGATAATGTAAATATATGAAAAGTTTTTAATTTTTAACATTATCGCTCGCTATTAGTTACCGTTAAGTGGCGACTATACAAATACTTGTTGTGTTTTCATACATATATAACTTTCCCAAAACAAGAATTGTCAACCAACAACAACCAACATACTTATCAAACTAGACAAAACTTGATAATACCGTATACAAGACAACATTCAACTTTGTCATGTTTCTCCTCTCACGCATTTACATATATACAAAGTCTTCCGTCGTTTCACAAATTGTGCAAGTCAATTAGTATTACTCTTTGGTCACGGCCAATTATCTCAGAATGTGAATTTATTCAATGCAAAGGCTTTTTATCTTAATATTAAATCTGCATACGCGGCTTTGTTAAAACTAAACTAGTTTCGTAGAATCAATATAGCATCGTATCGTATGGAAACTGTATGTCTCTATAACAGCCAGAGAAAAGTGCGATGGGGGCAAAATCAACTACCTCAATTACTACTCTGCCAAACAAAATCCGTATTAAATATTCTTCCTTCTTCTATTAATGTCAATTACGTGGTTCCGCAATTAAGTAGTAATTACCAAGGTACTAGTAGCTTATAATATATAATTGTACTTTCTCAATGTCAAATTAAAATAAGCAAAGAAAACCAGATTTTGCTAAAGATAGAGGGTGGCTATTCCTTGTCTACAGCAGTACACACAATACAATACAGAAATAACGAAAGAAAATCTCTCTTTCACATTTTGAAGTGCATCCCACGACACTGGAGATAAAGCTGAAACAACAATATCGACAAGTTTCTTAAGAAACCTTTAAGTTTCTTCCTATTTTTATCACGTGTTTTTAAGGGCCAGTGCTCTCTCGCGTTTGAACTATACCCCTTGTACATCCATAGTACGTCCATCAGAGGTACATCCATCACCTCTTTTTATACCATATATAAGAAAACATATGGCTACAAGTAGTGGGGAAAATACTCAGAAATCGTGTTTATAATTTTTGAAGCGGACTTTAAAGGTAGTAACCATAGAAACAAGCGAGGACAAGTTAGCGGATCAGAGGATAATAAAGGATGGCTTTATATAAAACCATGAAAACAAATACCATAAGTGTATCAACAAACTAAAAATGTGGGAGAACGTACAAAGAAATACTTAAGCCAACAAATCAACAAATAAATGAGGTTTATCAAAACCCACCAAGAAAGCATGGTTTCCCTGTTCTAAGTTTATGACGTAATAGCAACGTTAATCAAGCATTGCTAAGACGTTTTAAACAAATTGGGTTGTAAACTCTATCTAGATAAAAAAAAAATTCCCTCCCTCACAATTGAGTTTCATGCTATTTTTCCCCACTATTGTTTTCGAATGATCTTTTTATACAATCACGGATAAAAACACCTCAATAAGAAATATACTAGCAGTGCATGGAAGTGACTCTTTAATCTCACCGCATGACTCATATAAATCATACATCAACATTGACTGAAAAGTCTTTTTTGGTTTTTAGAATATTGTTAATATACGTCGCAATATCGGGATTCACGGGACATGGAAAACCTGCTCCCCCGTTGTGCTTTTTTTCTCCGTTGCGTCTTTTTGTTTTGTTTTGTCTTTCCTTTCTTTGACTTTCTGTTGTGTATAAGAAGAAACTGTTTACTAGTCTACAATCTTACTTGCTGTGAATTCCTTTATAATCCAAATCAAACCGTATTACGCATCAAAAAACGATATGAGGAAAATTATAACATACGGAACAATAATTCCCCATTCCCATTATATACGAGTTTGCGCCTACAACTACCGAAGTGCATTGCGTTCACGAAAACTCGATAACTCGGACAACTCTAATGATAACCTTGAACTAGAGTTAAAAACACTTGGCATAACAAAAAAACATCATACCAGGCTATACACTATTCAAATCCACGAACTTTTCTCATCGCAAAGCATGTCGGTAGTTGTAGGCGCAAACTCGTATAATGGGAATGAGGAATTAGGCTTCTAAAAGATATCAAGAGTTTGTCCGTGACGTCACTTTGAATATTCTTTTTTGTTTTTCTATACTTGTAACTAACGGGAGTTATGTATTCCATATACAGCCTGGGACTGGGTGACGATGTAAACTTGGTCATCAACCACAAGGAATTTTGACTTGACTATGGTGGAAGTTAAAGCAGTAATGTAAATCATTGACACTTTTGATGCTGTCACGTGTTTTACCTTTTTCTTTACAAACGAAACTTTCTCTTTTCTAGATTCTGCAAAATTATCTTGTGTTTTGTTGATCGTTCTGTAAAATACCAACTTTTTGGGTTTGTAAAATACACAATGTTTAAAGTTTCCATTTAAGAATATTTCTTATTGTACTAAATTTATTTTACTTACTTTACTTAAATCATCCACTTGACATGACTGCTTCCCTCCATTCCAAGGCAAGTTGCCTTATTTCGTCCTTAGACAGTCTAATTTCGTCTTCGATGATTCTGTTCAAAGTTTTTATTGACCGTCCTCTTTTACGGGGAAAATTACCTGGAACCCACAGTAAAATATCTGTCGCAGGTTCATTCCCACGAAGAACATGATCATCAAGTCTCAACGTTTTCTCAAGAATGATATTAGTAATCTGAGGGAGATCACCATATTAGAATTTGGTTTTTAGTGCGACTCAACGGATCAATGTTTTTAACTTTTCTCAGCATTCTCGTATACGCATCATCAATTTTTCTGCTCAGGATTTTTGTTAGTGACCACGATTCACAAGAATATAGTAGAATGGACTCTACTGATGCCTTGAATATCTTAACTTCCGTCTTGAGGGGAGTGTTTGATTTCTAGACTTTATCAATGGCATTTAGAGCAGCTCATGCCTGAGACAGTCTAATGTCAATGTCGTGAGAGGAGTCAGTGTAAGCGCAAATATATTTGAAGTCAGTTACTTCTTCCATTACTGAACCATCAATTGACCTTAACTCGCCTGGAGCTGTCCAATTTAAATGCATATATAATTATTTGGTCTTTTTGGAATTTTAAGAACAGTACTGTGGACTGTGATGCTGACTCAAGTCTCTGAATCATGTCTTCAGCTTTGAAATGGTTTCACTGAGTAAGGCGAATTGTCGTCTACAAAGTCGAGGTCATCAGCAAGGCGTTGTGCAGGAAATCTTCTACTTCTGCGTCTTTGGAGAATTAAACCTTCTTCAGCCACATTTATTTCAGCGATACGAAGAAAATAGTCTAGGACTGTTACGGTGGCAACGGGTTACCCAGTTATAAGATGTTAGTTTATGCCATCAAACGCCTTTCGGAAGTCAATAAAGGTTATCACTGCTTACATTGCTAAAATTTGTGATGATGTTGACCGATAATGTCGAAACCCATTTTAGTTTAGGAGAAATCTTCATGTTTTCTTGTAACTATAGTTGCTGCAACAGTGAGTAGCCAAGTTCTGTTGTTGCCTTGTGGTTCTTTTTTCAAGAGCAGTGCAGCTTGCATAAGCTGTGCAGTGCCAGATTATCAGTGTGTTGACAACTGCGAAATGCCACTACAACTACCCACATAAGAGATATAATATGTCAGTAAATTTTATCGTTTTTTGCAGAAAAAAGGGACTGGTCCATGAAATATACATTGGTAATAGAGCGAGGGCCTAAAATAACTTATATTTTCGGCGAGCTAATAAAGATACTCTCTTGGGATTGTGTTCATTATCGTTTAGCTGTTTTTTATGATAATATTTCCCCTAATAGTGCACTATTAACAATCTCCCACTTTTACTGTGTAACGATTTTTCCCAGCTGGAGAGCAAAGTAGAAAGGACGATCAGTCTCTGGAACATGTCGCGAGGAAATTGATACAATTTTTACCAATCTTTTGATGATTTATTCACATATAACAATAAAAAAATTATAAAACAATTCTCTTAAATTTTATTTTGTACAAAGAGAAAAATATTATATGTTTTGTAGAATTTGATTCACAAAAATCTTATATGTATATTAATTAATCTATATTATATAATATATTTCATAATATAGAATGTTCTTTATCTGTATAAAACGAATTTCATTTTCTGTAGACTCGGTATGATGTATTTTAAAATTTAGTGGGAAACTGTTGATAATAGAATAAAAAAATATCTATAAACATCTAAAATTATTGCAAACTGTCTCCTAGTGAAACCGTCCATGTCTCATGCGAGTGTCTGTGTTTTGCGTCTGTTAATAAGTTGACAACCTCGTTTCCAGGACAATTTTGCGCAGTAAAATATGTAACTTAACAACTTTAATAACTTGACGCATGCAAAAAGGTCCTGGGAACGATGTTGTCAATAGTTGATTTGTTTGAAAATTACATTATTAGTTAATGATTTTAGTTGAAAATAAAAAAATTCTTCTTTTAAAGTTCGAAAAAATAAGCTGCTAAAACCTCTTTTTATGGATTTGTATTAACCAAATTTTGTGAAATTCATTTTTAAGTATAGAAGTTCGTCGAATGTTTGGTTTGTAAGAACTAAGGTAGCTTTATCGAATGATTCGATACAACGTTAATTACAGTGTAACAAGAAAGAAACTAGTATAGCTTGTATTCCAAGAAGAATCTGGAATTTGTGTATTTAGAATATTATGGCTTCCTGGAAAAGTAATGTCAAATTTATAGACTAATGATATCCCCAGAAAAAAAATGCTAAATTCATTATGGAAGGCAATGCTACTTATCATTTCCTATCTATGCGGAGGAGTGTTATTTCTATTGATACGGTACTCAATACTGTACGAGTTAGCCATGAAAAAACACTCTTCTACAAACGTGTTTTTTTTTCAAATAACTTTATATTTCTAAAATTCAGATTCTGGATTCCCTTGAAAGAATGTTGGATTAGAGAAACCGGCAAAGCTGTCTTCTTCCGCTGGCACATTGTTGGAAGTTGCTGGTGTGTTATTTGTACCGTCAAAACTATCGTCCAGACCATCAAAATCTTGCCCGGAAATACCGTATAACGGATTGTCAAACATCCGGGATGCTGTTGAACCGGCACTCTTACCGATAGTACCGTCCGGGTTTATCTGTTTGAAAGAAGTATTCACGACCTTACTATCAACCTCTTCTTCTACAGCGCCAAACATCGGATTCACGGTGCCGGCAAAATGGTTCAAGTCGTGTTCGTTCCAGGTCCGCGATCGCTGCTCCATAATGTCGAGTTCGTTGGCACCGTAACCGTTACCCGAGTTGTATTTATCGTCATCGAAACGCGAGCTTTTAAATCGGTTCGTACGATGTTTGTATATGCATGCGCCGAGCGTTATCATCAAAATAACGCTAATCAGAATTCCGGCTATCGGTAAAATGTCTAAATACAACGGATCGTCGGGACTCCCGGTTGAAGATGATACGGTGGGTCTATTGAGATTAATAGTGGCCAGACTCACAACCTTGCACACCTGACATTTGAACTGAGCGTTGTATTGTTGGCAATCTGCGTACGAGATGTCGCAAGTGTCGTTAACAGACCATAACAACACTTCGGGTGTGATGGTTTTGTCTTCGACGATTCCGTAAAATAATACAGTCGTTGTCATATTTGACGGTGTTTCTTCCTCACTAGTTGATCTTCTGTATCGGTTCCTAGTATCGACGTATTCATAGATCGCAACATCGTTCATCAAGACATCTCCCTTCTTCTCGCCTACCCAGGCCAACGGTACTTTGACCTCCGTTGAGAGGAAATCCAAGAACTGTACCTTCCACGAATACATCTCGTCGCCCGATAGCGGTGCAAAAATAGTTTCGAATTCAAGAGTTGCTAGATGTGTTTTTTCAACACACCTCACTACATTGGATTCACCTTCGGCACGTGCTAGATCAATCGAATGACAGACTTGCTCATCTGAGCATTTATTATTTCCTTCCACGCAATCTTTTCTTTCACAGCGCGTGCCTGTAAATGTTGCCCCGCACGAACACTTGTAGCTGGCAGTCAAGTCCGTACAAGGACGTTCACCAAAACAAGGATTGTTTCCATTTTCAGTACACTCGTTGATTTCATGTGCACAGTTTACACTGCTGAACCCATCGTAGCAATCACATGTGAATTTATTGATTCCATCTATGCACCTACCATTTTGACATGGTTTCCCCACGCAATCATCGATGTTCTGATAACAGTTTTGTCCGGAGAAACCAGGTACACATTGACACGTGTAGTTCATGTGATTATCCACGCATGTTCCGTTATTCACGCACGGTCCGCATGGGGCGTGTTCCCCTTTTTTACAAGCACTCCTAACATCGAGCGATTCGCAGTTATCACAAGTTGCTTTGCACTCATTGGTTGGTTCACAAGTACTGTTTATCATTTCGTAACCTTCGTTGCACGTGCATATGTAGTTATTTTTATTTTCACGTTGACATGCTCGATCTGCCGGGCATTTGTATGTCTTTAAAGCGCATGCGTCAGAAGGAATGACGTTGAGCGTTATGGTTTGAGTGGTAGATAGTGATGGTTGACCGTTGTCCTCAGCCCTCACTAAAAGATGGTAGACTCGTTGTTTGTCGTAGTCCAATTCTTCTTTCAGCGAAATGAACGAGTGTGCGGCGGGGGAATGAGTTTTCACAATTTCAAATTTCTTCGAAGGCGGCTCGATGCGGAATGTCAGCTCCTGTTTCAAACCTTCTGGATTCTCCGCCCACAATTGCGCAATATGAGCGCCCTTGGTGGTGTTTTCTGGCACGTTCTCAACACCCTTCCCTAACAGGGTGATTTTTTGTGGTGGCTCGTTGACGTCTACGGCTACAATCACCAGAACACCGCTATGAGATAACGGAGGAGAACCACTGTCGGTTACTTTGATGTAAACCTGAATTTTGTCATACCCAGGAGGAGCTTCGTAGTTCATGGACATATTCTTAACAACCAGCATTGGACTGTTGGGTAAAAACTAAAGAAAACATTTAACAACTTGTTATTTTCTAGATAAGTGTTCAGTACCATACACACTCCATAGTAGTTGAGATAACAAACGCACTTGAAGAAGTTTCTTCCACTAAAGGATTAGACTCTATTTTTAGTAAGTTTTACAATGTGTATACTTTTTTATAAAGTGCGTATACTTTTTTAACAGTCGGGATGGAGTTGTTACGGGGTCTATGTACAGGTGAGTTTAATGTCAATGACTATATGTACACTTATTCATGGCGTTGTTAGTCTACCGTTTCGCGCTTTTTTGCCCTATACTCTTGGTCTATCGGCATTGGTTTAGAGTAAAGTTGAAAACTACTGCACATGCGCATTTGAGTCAAAAGAAAAATCAAAACATACGGCCGATATTTTTTTTTTTTTTTTTTGTGACGTTCTTTGTAATTGATGCTGCACATGCACACAGGCTTCTGTTGTGAAAAGGTTTTGTTTGTCTCTTGTTTGGTACCAAAGCAAAGTATTAAAAAATGTGAGGGTGTTATGAGGGTGTCTATGTTTAGATTCAATTCACTTGTCAAAACCTCATAAACTAGACCGGAAGAGCGAGGCATTTAATAAAATTTGCCTCGATTTTACAAACACATTTAAGAGACTTTTCTATAAAAGAACGACTGATCATGACTTGAAACGCGAACTTTATATATTACCTTACCTTGAAATATTTATCCGAGTGACCTTCCAAAGAGTACGTAAACACTTGTTTTTCATCTGGGTCTTTACAATCAACACTTCCGATGACGTAATCTGGTTCGGTATTTTCTGGTACTTTTATGGTCTTCAAATTATCAATGTGGATAAGAGTAGGCGGTTCGTTCACATCGGTAACCGGAATATTAATCGATGCATCGATTGAATAGGATGGTACACCGTTGTCTGAGCAACGCAAGTTGACTGTAGATTATAAAAAAAAGAAACGAGTAAAATTTAACAGAACTAATTTCAATGACCATCCAGATTGAACGGATTACTTTTCCAAGAAAATTGTTTAATATAATTTTTTAGTCTACCTCTCTGAGCTTATTTTTCATACTAATTTCACTAAATCATAGGGTAAACAAGATGTTGTCTTCTCTAGAATTCATGATCCCCTGGAATGTTTTATCAAAATAGAGTCAGAGGGGATTAGCAGGATTTTGAACATACCTGTTATTATCTTATTGGTTTCATAATCGATATTCACTTTACTACCGATGATATACACAGAAATGTTCCCATTGGTTTCTGTTTGAGTTTCAATACTGTCTTTAAGAGCACCAAGACCCTGGCACGTGTGTGATTGGCCAATATCAACATCTACAACACTCACATCAGCGACTTTATACTTGGATTTCGTATTTTCAGGAACAGCGAATGCAGTGGCCAGAACCGAGGTTGGTTTGTCGTTACTATCGGTCACGGTAAATTTTATTGGTTTCTATGGGAAGAAAATATGTTTTTTGAATAGGAGTTTCTGTTTCCTTCAAAATCCATTGGGGGTTAATTTTAGAATCAATTGGGTCCTGTGTTTATTTTATTAGGGTAAAAAATTTGTCAAATTCTGAACTATTTATACTAAGGTTTACCTAAAAAATGAAACTGTAAAAAGATTTAGTATGTTATGACTACCTTAAGAAAAAAACGCAGATATTCGAACTGTTGACTATATTATATATATATATAAGAATGTACCTGCAGAGAAAGCGGTGGTTGTCCGTTATCAGTGCTTTCCAAGAAAATTTCTACCTCCTTTGCAACACCATATTGCAACTTACTAGTCAGAATCAACTGGTCTCCGTTTAATTTGAAGATACCTAAAAAAAAAAAAGTGCAAATCTTCTATCATAAATACAACATTCAATCCCAATCTACCTGTACCTAGTTTACCCGATATATCGTTTCAGGCCTTTTTGCTACTCATGGTCTATAGGCATTAGTTTAGATCCGCGTAGCCAGGAGGCCTCATCGGCCGTTTTTTTATTTTTTTTATTTTGAATCTATATATAAGTGCGCATGTGCAGTAGTTCTAGTGGATTCTAACCATAATTCCGCAATAAACCGAATTGGGAAAAAAGCCGGGTAGACTATCCTGTACCGAACTCTGATTCTGTATTTAGACGTAGGGCAAAAAAAATTCCTCCGTACCGCGCATGGGGGTCTGGTGCAGGCTATCTTTGACACTTTTTAATGCAGAACGCTAAATTTTTCACAATATGTATTTAGTTGAACGAACCTGCATTATCTAACAGCATGTATGTGTATTGTTGTCCTTTATCGTCATCTATGCTAGTCAGTGTGGCCACGACATCTCCAGGTTTTGTGTCTTCTGGTATCTTCGTTGTCGAGACTTTGATGTCAGATGGAACGTCGTTTAGATCGTTGACCTGTTCAAAAAGTAAAAAAGATTGTTCTAAATACCTACAGTGCCCGTAACTTCAATTTAGTTGCCGGCAGTTAAAACAAAATCATTTAATGGTTTTAAACTCTTCTAAATAACGAGAAAGAATTGGGTGGGTTTTTAAAAAAATAGGCAAGGGGTTACTTTTAGGATTTCTATAGGAGAAGATTTCTAGCAAGATTTTACAGTCAAAAGCTCGTTTACATAATATTGAGCGCGAATTCCATGATTAGAAAATAATTTTGGATTTTTACCAACAACATGAGTGCTGTGAAAGTCGTTTGATTTAGAAATATAACGAATCATTTATACACACAAGGATAAAAAAAATTACGCATGGTCTATAACACACAAGATAAATAAACTGACCTTGATTGTCACATTTTTAGTAACACTCATATGAGGTGTTCCATTGTCTGTCAATGTGATTTGAATATCGTAAGTTGTTGCTGTTTCGTGGTCTAACTCTTGTGTAGCAAGCACAGTGTATGGCGGTAATAGTTTAAATGGAGCACCATTTGTTTTAAAAGAGGTTACTGTGATTGTATCTGAGTCGAAATTCTAAATTGATGATAAACACACATGACCATCGTTTTCACGTAGATTTATCACTCATTTCCAAATGTTTTGAAAATATGTTTAAACTTGCAAATTAATTAACGAACAAACCCGGAAAAAGTCTATCCCTATTCCTATTCCAACCAACCAACCAATTCCTATTCCAGTTCAACGGCCAAAAAAATATCAGTCGTTCTTCTATAGAAAAGTCTCTTAAATTTGTTTGTTTGAACGAGACAAATACCACCGGATGTCTCGTTTTTTCAGACATTTTTAAGAGAGTTTTGACCAGTGATAACCTTTTGCCCGATAGACAACCTCCTCCCTCAGGAAATGGAAGTCTTTCACCGTTCTTGTCATGTTATCGGCAACAAGGTTGATAATCGCTGGCTTCAAGGATCCTGCCTCCCCCCCCGATTTTCTCGACTTTTAAAAACTGAAAAAGATAACCTTTAGACTAGAATGTATCTCCCTCTTAAAAACAACTTTGAGAGCTTTAAATGGAGAGCAGCGGAGAGACAGAGAGCTTGATTCCCATGTGCCGTATTTCCCGATATTTCCCGATATTTACCGATACCCCCCTTAAAAGGGCTTTATCAAGCGAATGTTAACTCACCAGATTATCGGGATCGATGAAATACAAGCTACCGACCATATCCCCGATTTGATTGTGTTCGTTGATATCGGATGGGACCAGTTTGATGTCTTCGGGAGCTTCATTCACGTTCACGATATCAACACGGAATTCACGGTGGATCTTAAAACCATCTGTTGTCGTGTCTTCAGTACAGTTGATCTAATCGAAAACAAAGATATTATAAATTTTGTCTAGACCTGAAACAACCGACAAATTTCTGATGAGTAGAAGTAGAAAGATCATAATTTTAAGGGACTTGAGCTGTACACCATCGAGATATTGTTTGACGTATCTCTGACGCCATTATTAGTTTTTATTCACAAAATTCACATTTCAGCAACGAGTTCATCAAAATTGTAATACACACTTACTCTTATATTATGGAAGGGAATGTATTCATAATTTATCTTGGCTGGGTTGACCAATACCAATTTATCATCTGCAGTAATCTAAAGAAAATATTCGAAATTTGTAATAATTTGCAAAAACTTTAAAAATCAAACTGCAAACCCTGGTTTTTAAACATATAGGAGTTATTAAAAGCGAAAGCTTACCGTTAGCGGGCATATTTTAAAGTCGAAATCAATACTTTCAACAATGCAAGTGTGACCATCTATTTGTTTATGCTTGTTGTCCGGATCAACGATGGTCACGCTTCCTATAACAGTTCCCGATGGTGAATTCTCCAGAATCTAAAAAATGAAGTTCATGATTGATAAAACTAAATTCAGCTTTACAGAAAATAAACAAACGTTCGGGGACTGGAATTTTTCTTTCGGGAAAATCGGGAAAATCGGGAAATCGGGGTTCACGGGAATTTGAGGAGAGAAGTTGCCAAGCCGGTAAATTATTCAAGATCAAAATGGACGAGTGTTTTATTATGTTCAGAAATTACGCAAAATTTTGAAACTTTTAATAAAAGAAATCAAAAGAAATGATAGAATTTTTACTAAGATACCCTGTATATTCTTGCCACTAATTTTCAAGAAATCTTTTCAATATAATTTTTTTTTATTGGCTTTTGTGTGATATGGCGCTATATATAATCAATCTACTTACCCTTTTGTTATCCAATAGAATATCGGTCGGCGGTTGGTTGACGTTAGTTACTTGTAAAGTGACGTCTTTTTGGTATGACAACGCCGGTATTCCATTATCAGTCGCTTTCAGGGTAATGGTGTATACATCATAAGTTTCATGGTCTAACTGCGCCGTAACTTGCTCGACCCGCCCACTTGTTCGTTCTACCTTGAACAGACTTTCAGGATAAGAAGCAGTCCTTTAAAATAATTTTTTTTTAACAGTAAGTTTATAAAAGCAATTTTATCAATTAATTGACTGACAAACACACGACGTTAGATTATAACGTTGTTATAACCTTGGGTTGCGAAATTGAATCAACGTCCAGTGTCTAACGTTTTTTTTAAGTTTTATACAAAAACAAATTTGTTGAAAAAAAGGACGAAATTTCTCTAAGGTGTCAAATAATTTGGTCCAACACTGTTTTGGATCTTTACAACTATTGGGTGAGCTAACTGCTAAAATCCCGACAAGCAATAAAATGTAATGATGAATAGCTGGAAGTGGTAGAGTATAACGTACTAATTATTGCGAAGATTTGCGAGTTTGAGTCACGCTCCTTTTAAAGGCAACTCAAAGGTTGCGTGCACTCGTTCACAGGGTTCAGAATTGGTAAAAAAGCGAAAAAGACCCTGGGAACGAGGTTGTAGTTTATCATATACGCTTTCTTTCCATTTATATACTTACCAAGATTTATTGTAACCCGTAGCAACGACATTAGTAATAGTGAAGAAGTGTATTTGTGACATGTCCTGGTCCACTGCTGCGCACCTTCCAACGGTTGTTCCGGGCTTCGAAGTTTCCGGAATGGAGAATCCGGTAGTACATATCATACCAATTGGCGCGTCATTTCTATCTTCAACATTGATGGTAAAATTTTGTGTGATTGAAAGACCTGTAAGCGAGAAACAGGAAAATTAATGTCACGTAGAATATATTTAACCGAACGGTTATCGCAAATGTAAACCTTGACCAAAAGAATTGAGTATCTAAATTCAACTTAACCCTATCCAGACTGGGAGCAGGGGGTATTTTCATGGTAACCATTGTCAAATTATTGACATTTTCACGAAGGACTATCTACATACGAAGTTTTAACCTTCTAGGATTTCTGGTTTTGGAGATAGAGGGGGATGAAAATATCACCCCCAGTTTTGAGGACCCCTCAAAAGCCAAGTCTGAATAGGGTTAATCCAAGATCATTTCTTTGGTAACCATTATATACGTAAAAGACCCTGGGATCGAGGATTAGATATGTTAAACTAACCTCCGTAGTCTGTTGCTTTAACTTCAACGGAATAGGAGTTCTTTGTTTCGAAATCCAGCTCAACTTTAGTCATCAGCCACATACCATACAAAGAAAACGAATCCGTCCCTTTAACAAGTTCGTATTGGATGTTTTGAGGTACCCGCGTATCCGGATCAACGGCCCGGAGCATTCCGACGTGGAAATTTACGGAATTCTCAGGTACTGAAGTTGACGTCAAAATCAATTTTGACGGTGTTTCGTTGACGTCAGTTACAACGATTGTAATTTTCTTTTTCAGGCTGAGCGATGGAAATCCTGTATCTTTACACTCGATGAAAATGTCGATTGTACCGCCACTCGATTCGTAATCGAGTAAAGTGTTGTCGAGTACTTGAAGTTGTTTGTCGTTTGTCAAATAAAATGTGTTCCTAGCGTTGTCGGTTAATGTGCACAGATGTGATTGCGGGTTTTCATTGCTTGGTACATTATCCGGGTCGTCTACAAGGATCTCTCCAATTGTTGTTTTATCCGGTGAATTTTCGACAACCGTGTAATTTGACATGAAAATATCTGATGGAGCTTCGTTGATATTTAGAATCTAGATTTTAAAGAAAACATTTTTTCAGAAATCAAAACTTTCTAAGCATTGACACTTGATAAACATAATAGTTTTTAAGTAAGTCTTGCAACATAGTTCGCGTTTCAATTCATGACCAGTCGTTCTTTTATAGAAAAGTCTCTTAAATGTGTTTGTAAAATCGAGGCAAATTTCATAAAATGCCTTGTTCTTTCAGTCTATTTTATGAGGTTTTTACAAGTGAACATGAATTGAAACTTAGACACCGTCCAAAGTTAAATTATCTTCGTACCTGTACTGTAAGCGAATGCTGGAAGCTCATTGGTGGATTTCCATTATCGGTTGTCTTAACAACAACTGTGTAATTGGCACTTTCTTCAAAGTCAATCGGTACGGATGTAGTGGACAGCCAAAATCCTCCCAGAAGGCCATTTTTTACCACAAATCTATTCCCAGCATCCTCAACCAATTCATATCTAAAAAAATCATTGTTATTTAGTTTTTTATTGTCTCTCAAGAAAATGCATTCAAAATTAGGAGGGGAGGGGGAAAACCCTATGACTCTTGACCCTTCGCTCTCTCCATATAGAAAATATAGAATATATAAAATATTAAGAGGGGCAGGTTAAAAGGTAAGTCTTCCCTCTTTTACAAATTAAAAAAACAAAACAACTGCGTATGACTGAAAACGAAAAGGGGCGTTTTCCGATTTTCTCGAATTACCCGAAATTTTTTCTCTTAGAAGGACTTAACAAGTCAAGCAACGTACACGAATTGTTGTGTCTCATCTTCATCAATCGTTTCCAGCTCTCCAATCATTTCATCTACACTGTTTTCCCTCACAGAGCATAAAAGTTCACCCTCCACCGTTACATTCGTTGGTCCATCGTTCCTATCCCGGATTGAAATGTTGAATGCGGATAGGTGTGATAGTCCGGCATGATCTTCTACCCGGATTAATATGTTAAACTGGTTCTCGTCTTCAAAGTTGAATATTGCATTGGAAAGTAGTTTGACTTGGCATGCTGTATGGGAAACTAATAGTAAAAAATAAACAAATCTAAGAAATAGTAACAACTGATGGTATTAATCCTATACTAGCTGCTAAATCGTCGAACACTCAAAATGTACACTGCTTGCGCCATAAAACAATAACAACAAAATATGAGCGATACGCGCTTTTAATACCACGCGCCGCGCCCCATCACTCGGCGTTCTAAAAAAGATCAACGCGACGTTTATCTAGGTATTTTTATTGACGTCAATAGATATGAAGTATTGAATATGAAGTATTGAAATCTTATTCGGCGGTTGAGATATTCCCGGAGGTATAAAAATATACAAAGCTGTACAAAAAATGTAGGATTAAGATAAAAGAAACCCCCGGTCAAAAAATCGGCCCTGTTCGTTCTTGGTTGTATTCCGGGTTAAAAGAAGCCGCTCCAAAACGAATGGTATGTGTGACCAGTGTTAGTGGCTCACAGAATTCTCTTACGCTATTATAAAGGAGATATGATATTGTAAATTTATGTGCCTGTGAGAGAGATACCGTGTATACATACAAACACAATCCGATTATCAATCCCGGTATGAAGAAATGTTTAAAAGTGAATCTCAAGGTTGCTTGTTACTCTGCTAACGAGAGAGATTTAATTACACGAATATAGAAATCTATCAAGGATATTCGTGGTTGATCAGAGACGTTTTCTGTAGGAAAGTATACCTAGTAGAATATTACAACCATGATTTATGGCCAGTAACATTTCCTTTCCTTAAGTATAACATCCGTAGTCAGGCGCTTATTTAACCTCTAAAGGTTAGCGCATTATCCTCTCCCAATATATATGTTGGTCTTAGCGCCTGTCAGCTGAAAATGAGAAAACTTTACAATCGGAACCGAACTAATTTCTACGCGGGAAATTAAATTCCACAAGAGTGAACAGGCTAGCTGGAACCGAATCTGCAACTTTGCTCTTACAAGGGTTCATCGCGCAGCGGCTTATTTAGACATAGTCGCGCTTCTGTGGAGAAGTATGATTATCAATTAAAAGGTGATCATACCATTGAAAAGACTCTCCATCTGTGATGTATATGTGTTACTATATTCTAAATACGCCTCTTGGTTGGTTCTACTGCATTAGTATCA
Source organism: Mitrocomella polydiademata (assembly GCA_036023255.1). Lineage (NCBI taxonomy): Eukaryota > Metazoa > Cnidaria > Hydrozoa > Leptothecata > Mitrocomidae > Mitrocomella > Mitrocomella polydiademata. Next base: position 15,918 of record JAYRBV010003347.1, read on the forward strand.
CAGGATGAAGTATAAAGAAAAGAAAACCTACTATTACTACTTGTAACATTTTGACATGTGATTTTCTTGTCCAATTGGAAACTTCCACTTGCGTCGTCAACCAATGAAAACAAGAGGTCAGTTACTGTGTCTTGATCAATTGCCTCGATTGTTCCTACAATAGTCCCACGTGGCATGTTCTCATTGATAAGAGGTTGATTCAAAATGAAAGTTGAACTTGCGTCTTTATCAGAAATGTGGAGATTAGTGGGAGATTCATTTACGTCTTGAATGAAAATTTTGAAGGTCTTTGTGGCCTAAATAGTGGAAATTAAAAATTCTGAAATTTCCATCGCCAATTCTAATTTAATTTTTAAGACCAAGAAAGCTTTACGGGGGTGGGTTGGAAGGAGGTTCCTTAGATGCCTAACCCACTGTTCTCAGTTAAATACACGACTTTAATAAAACGCCAATACATACAACGAAGTCAAGGTCAAAGTAAGAAAAATGTTAATAAAACGTCATTTGTTTTTTGTGATTAACAGAGGTACACAGAAAATGTATATGAAAAAGGACGAGAAACAATTTTCCTTACCGAAAGAGTAGGGTTTCCACTGTCGCTCACAAGTACACTGATCACGTGCTTACTTTGCGTTTCATAATTGGTCGCTTTTGCTTTTACTAAATTGAACTGATCGTCAACACGAAATCTACCATTATCATCGTTGCTAAGCGACACGTTATACGTCTGCCCGATGTCTTCGTCGTTAAATGTGAACCGACCAATAACGTGGCCAATGGTCGCATTTTCACGTAAGAACGAGTTTGAGAGTTTCAAATGAGTAGGTGGCTCGTTGACGTCCGTCAGTTGAATTGTGAAAGTTTGGGAAAAAGCTTTGGGCGGGGAACCATCATCTTCCGTTCGAATCTGAATCGGTATGTAACGGTTGTCTTCAAAGTTCAGGGTGCAGTATTTACCCCCGTGTTGTGAACAAAGCGTATTATCAACGGCGATCTCTAACTGGTTAAACTGGTCGATCCTGAAGAGTCCCAGGGGGTTTTGCGTTAAGAAGAATTGATGTTGCTGTTGGTTACCGTCCTTTGAACGATCTTCATCGATTGCCGAAAGCTTTCCGATGATAGTTCCCTTTCCTGAATTCTCGGCAACCTTCAGTGACGAAAGCATAATGGCTGACGCAGCTTCGTTAACATCTGAAGATAAGTTTGAATATAGATAGACAGAAATTCTCTTTTTTATATGTGAAAAGCAAGTTTTCTGGTGACAGGGGACTGGTACAATGTATTTGTCTGGTCTAGCACGCAACAAATTTAACAAAGTTAAAGCAAATTTTCTGATCAACCCGAGACAGCCCTTGTTGGCTGATTTTGACAAAACCTGTTTTACTAGATTCGTTTGTTTGTCCAATTTTTTTTTCACTTGGCGGCTAGTTTGAACATTGTCCAAATCAGCTACAGAAGTCTGAGAATAAACAAATAATGGCGACTTACCGATGACATTAATGATGACCTCTTTTGTCAAAGACAACCTTGGCTGACCGCTATCTGTGACACGGATTGTCAGCGCATACACATTCTTTGATTCATAATCCAATCCCTGTGTGCTGAACAGGGTGGAATTTCGAATGGTGAAGGGTAGTGTTGTGTTTATGAGTTGGTATTCGAATGTCTGTGATATGTAGCCATCAAAATTGTCATGATCGTCAGCACGTAGGTCCCCTACGGATTGAAATGTGAACATGAAAAAAACAAAACAATGAAACAAATATCTTCTCTTCAAAAACCTCTTCCTTAAACCTATGACAATAGGTTGTGCTATAGTCTTTAATTTTCCTTGTATGTTTATTACAAGTATACAAAAGAAATATATGCTTTCGTTCTGCGAATCCCGATTCCTTCACACTATCTTGTACAGTAGTTACATGGTTTATAAATAACGCATGTAGTTGATGACACTTCAACCTCACGGGGATAATCTTATTTGATAAAGCAACAGCCCGTATTCTTTCAAATCTTGAATGATATGTATTATTTTTCTGTTTTCATTTCTTTCACAGTCTATAGTTTGATCTATATTGTCCATTCGCACCAGTACTGACCCCTTTACAGCCAATTTTATTTCAATTCTAATACATTGCTTCCTGAAAACATCGTGAAGGGAATCAGATACAACTTCTGAGGCACATTTAGTTATAATCTTTATTCCCTTCAAGTTCTTTTACAGGTTTAGTTTTAAGTCCAATATTTTTCTTCTTTGTTTTTCGAATTGTTTACCTTTAGCCCCCTTTTGCAGCCATTTCACTATTTCAGTTCCTTAGATACTCACTTCTTGAAAACATCCCGGTAGGAATCAGATACATCTTCTGAGGCACAGTTAGATTAATCCTTATTCCTCTCAGGTTTTTTATATTCAAGTTTGTTGTTATTATTGTTGATTGTTGATTACTAGTATTTTACATATTTTTGTATTTTAGAACACACATGCATATATACTGTTTTTTCCTTTCATATTATCCGGATGAAGAGCCAAATGTAAATTTTGGAAATACTAGAAATAAATCCGTTATTGTTATTATTATTATTATTTTTATTATTATAATCTGTCACGAGGGAAAAGTTAAAACAGATTAAGTTCTACAGGACACAAGGATATGAAAGAAGGTATTTTCTTACCGATCATTCCTATAGTATTTTCCATAATGTCATTGGACGATAAACGAATGTCTATTGGACGTTCATTGACATCTTTAACGGTGATGGTAAATCCCTGGGTATACGACAATGAAGGTGACCCAGAATCTGTACATGTGATATCAATCTGTATTGTTCGAGTCTAGAGGAAAACGGTGGGGTTTTATTTATTTCGTCTAAATTTGCAAAAGAATTTTCTCCAACAATTTTCAAGTAAATTTCTACAAAAATTTTTTCAATCGTTAAATATGGCCTTTCTGCGTAAGCAGTCTCCTCAGCGACCTTGCGACGCTGGTTTACCAGCTAGTTTATAATAAACATTTGTCCAGGTAGTTTTGTCAAAAAAGGAAATTTTGGAAGGAATTAATTTCTGTTAACAGCAATTACCAATTAACTTCGTACGTCCAACACATATAAAAAACACAAAACTGTTAAATGCCATTCCGAAAACAAACACCCGCCCTAGAGAGCGTTGTGACTTTTTTGATCAAAATCGACGGGACAGTAGTCTGATTTGTATTATCGTTGCAAAACGGTGTTTTCCGTGTTGTGTAAGGTCTGCGAATCAGGCTACGGGACAGTGACATGTTGATATTTTAACATCACATGGATTTTGCGCAGAGACTAGTGTTGATTATAACACCCAGAAATTGCTTACCTGCTCAAAATCGATGCCATCTTCTTTCACTATTAAATCTCCTTGCTGTGAAAGAGTCAGTGATGAGGAGGAGGATTGACTTATCGAGCAGTTGTGTGTTTGTCTCGATGCATTAACAGCATTATCAGGATCGATTACGCGGACGCTTGATACGAACGTCCCGCGCGGCGAGTTCTCTTGTACCGTTGAAGAGTTCAGAATTATCTGATTTGGCGCCTCATTCACATCTAGGATGATAAGTTGGAATGATTTAGTAATGGATTTACTTGCGGCTTTGGCGCCCCTTCTATCGGTCGATGTTACAGTGAGATTATATAGACTCGTCGTCTCGTAATCCAAACGCACATTGTCTTTTACGTATAGCCTGCTGTTATGAATTTCAAAAAGTCTTTTCAATAACTGGTCTTCAATTTCGTAGTCGAATTTCTGTCCCAAGTCTTCGTCCACTGTATGTAACTGTCCGATAACTTCAGCTCGTTTTGTGCCCTCAGTTATTTGGTTACCGTTTAACACAATATCAGTTGGCGCATCATTCTCGTCTAGAACTACAACAGTAAATTTCTGTACACGTGACAAACCGTGTTGATCGCTAACTCGGAGGATTATCTGATGAGTGTCTTGGAACTCAAAGTCCAGCTCTTTGTTAACAAGCAAAAAGGACTTGCAAGTAACTTTGAATTTTCCCACTGAAGAATTCTGGCAGTTGTTACCACCTGCTTCAAGAGAAAAAGTTCCGTTTGAATCGTCATCCAATGAAAACACAAGGCTAGCACTGAAATCTTCATCGTATGAGTATACTGTGCCAACTTTGGTGTAGATTTTAGTGTTTTCTGCTACATGGGGATTACTGATGTTGAATGTTTGATCTGAGCCTTGGTCAGTGATGGTGATGTCAATTGGTGGTTCGTTGACGTCTAGAACTTCAATTGTCATGTATTCGTTATGCTGCAACACAAACAAAAGAAAATAATTGTTCATAATAATGAATTATTTTGCTCTTTTTACAATAAATCCTATTACGGTGTAGCAAGACACACCAAGGATTTCAAACATAAATGTTTAATTATTGGACAATATTTTATTATCTTCACAATAATGGAATGACCCATTTTTCTTTTCATTTCACCTATCAATCAGATTTTCACAGGGATCAAATCAAACAACCTTTTAATATGTAATTTTGAATTTAAATAAAAGGATAGAAATACTATTTTATGATTTTATTGCCTTTATTCTTACCTGTAGTTTATCATATCCATTATCAGTGACGCGAACCAATAACGTGTACGCGCGTTTTGTTTCATAATCAGAGAAGTTTGTTTTGATTTTCAAATCAGCAATCCCTTCAATAACAAAATGAGACATATCACCACCAATCAAATCAAAGGTCATAGTTTGACCTTTGTCCTCGTCTATGGCGCTAAGTTCACCAATCAAAGTACCAACGGGCTGATTTTCGTGTATCGTGAAGTTTGTAATGGATATTCTGCGCGGTCTGTCGTTGATATCACGTAAATTAACGGTGAAATTCTTTGTTATGCTCTGAGGAGGAGAGCCGTTGTCAGTAGCAACCACAGTAAGTTGGTATGTTGGTGTATTCTCGAAATTTAGAGCGCAAAAAGTTCCACCCTTTGTTAGACAGTCTATGTTACTCTGAGCCACCTGGAAAATAATCAGAAGAGGTAAATTTATAATTGTCCAGTACTCAAAAACTTATGTGACAAATCAATAGAAAACACTCATCCACTTGCTTAAAATTTCAATCATTTTGTCGACACGGCGGCGAGCTTTGACCAATCTACAGTTACAGAAATCATACTGTTTTTGTTTTACCAAAGAGCTAGAGGAAGAGCGGAATCCGCCCCTCCCCCTGCCCCTAATAGGGTTAATTGAATAAAGCTTTACTTGTACATTTTTTATGAGATGTAAATTCACTAACTTTACAAACAAAAAACAAATTTGGTATACCCACCCTCAATTGATTTCCATGAATTTCAAATCTTCCTTTACCATCATTGAGTAGTCTATACGTATATGCTTGACTAAGGTCCGAATCAACAGTGGTCAAATTCCCAACTATTGTAAATTGCGGACTGTTTTCTTCGATAATATCATTGGAAAGCTAAAAAGAAAATATGAAAACATTATTAAAAATAATTTTCTACTGAAATGATTAAGAAGCTTTTACTGGATAGACACCACGACCTACGGAAATATTTTTTGGTTAAAGCCTGCTGAAGAACTTTTATCCTTCAAGAATGCCCCCAATTTGACAAATTCTTGCATATCATAAATGGTTTTATTTATCGTATAATTTTCGTTTTTTTTCACATTTTGACCTCACAAAACGGAAACTAGTAAAAGTTGGCTACGTTGCAAATAAACGGAATTTTTATGGAATTAACACCCGCGCCCAATGGTTGAATCGAACCCCTAATCAACGTTTACGAGCTGAGTGTCTCCTAGTGATACCCTATAGCTTTACCACTCCAATTCAGGGCCGTAGGGAGTGGGGGCTTAGCCCCCCAATAATTTTTCAACAAGTAATACTTTCTTCAAGATTCAATAAATCGTCTTTTTGATATCTATGAGCCTAAAATTGCGCTTTTAGAGAGTGTTTTAGAGAATTATATCGATGTAAAACTCTTACCAGGATATCGCTGGGCTGGTCATTCACGTTCAGTACAGAAATTGTTTTTATCTCTGAGTATGTCATCGCAGGATTTCCCGAGTCAGCAACTTTTATGTTTACATCCACGGAGCTCTCCATCTCATAGTCGAAAGGAACAATGGCGTATAGTTCGTCCCCAATGATCTGGAATCGGTCTTTATTATTCAGTAGGGAGTAATTAAAAGTTTGACGTTGATTGTTTACGTTATCGGGATCTTGGCTTGAAAGTTTTCCTATCAACAGAGGCGGGGGTGTGTTTTCTGCAAGGGTGGTATTCGACAGAGCGATCGACTCAGGAGCCTCGTTTTCGTCCACAACTTCCATCTCAAATGTCCAAATACTCCTCACGTTCTTATCGATACATGTGATCGTGTAGTCGAACAATTTAAACGACTCGTAATCTATGACAGCGCCGCCATTATTGATAACGACGTCATGTCGTGTGTTGTCAAGGTAACTACCAGCGTGACTAAAACAAGTATGCGTTTTATAAGAAGGGGAATCTTCATCTTCATCTTCGATCACAAGTCTTGAAACTACAGTGTTTGCCCGTGTATTTTCGGTTACCGTGTATTTAGTCAAGGTGACGTTCCTAATAGGATCGTTAGCGTCAATAACGTTAATTTCTATTTCACGACTGACTGATTTGGCAGGTTTTCCGTCGTCCGTAGAAGTGATGTTTATGAAATATTGACTTTTCTCTTCGTAGTTGAGTTGCGAGTATGTCTTTAATACCAAATAGTTACTCTGTGTGTCAAACAGTCCGAAATCGTTGGATGTAATTTGGTACTGAAAAAGTTGACCTGCATCCTCATCATCTGTTTCCAATTTTCCAATCCGGACACCCTTCTGATTCTCGGACACATCAATCGACTTAGCGCCGTTAATACGTACGTCACTTGGCTCGTCGTTAACGTCGGTGACGTTAAGTTTGAAATAATATACGGCACTATGTCCACGATCAATGACTCTTATCTTCAGTTCGTATTGTTGTTTTTGTTCATGGTTGAGTCGGCCGTCAAGCCTCAGCGTTGTCGTGCACACGGATTTGGCCTCAGCAGTCTTGTCAGACACCGGAACACACTGTGGCGTTGGGGCGGTAATTGAGAATGTGTTAGCGTGTGTATCATCTAATTGAATGTCTACTTTGCTCACCGTGTCACGATCACGCACAATGATGTCCGTAAGGAGCGTGTTCTGCAAAGTATCCTCTGGGACAGATAGTGTGATGTTGTCGACTTTGAAGGGTTGCTTGGGTGCAAATTTGACGCTTAGTGGAGGTTCGTTGATGTCAATCACATTGATAGTGAAATTCTCACTAGCCTGTAAAATAAATATAAATTAAACTTACACATAAATTCTTGCTAGCCTATAAGGTGCACAGAAGTTCTCACTAACCTGTAAGATAATAAGAATTCCTACTAATACTCAAGAATAAATAACATTTCATTAAGAATTGATCCACTGGAAAAGAGGATTCATGAAAAGACTATCTTTTTTTCTTACGGCCATTCTAGCGCATAAGAAATCAGGAATGATTAATCTAATTTTGAAAGGAATAATTATTTTGTTCAACAAACTTCCAAGCGTGGAAAAATACTTAAGAAAGTGTTGTCGAGAATTACTTTTTCTATTTGTACGACCGTGTGCCGAATTAATATAAAAAACTTCTCAACGTAGATATTTTTGGTCATTTTGTCGGCCAATATGATGGTACTTACTTTCATCCGTGGTGACCCATTATCGGTAACCTGGGCAACAATATGGTGCGCTAACTTGCTTTCGTAATTCGACGGTTTAGTCTTGTATAATTTGCCGGTCGCCAAATTGATGTAGAAATTCCCCTTGTCATCATCGAGTAGGCTGAAGGTTAACGATTGACCTTTGTCCTCCTCCGTAGCGCTTATTGTACCTATGTATGTGTTAGGTGCGGCATTTTCGAGAACATCTGCGTTCGAGAGTTGTACATTGTAAGGGGGGTCATTGATGTTACGTACATATATGGTAACTTGTTTGTCAACGTCTAACCCAGGGCTCCCAGAATCCATTGCGTTGATTACGAGGTTGAACGTTTTGGACTTCTCATGGTTGAGTGGGCATTGAGAAGGCTGATTTAACGTCAGGCAATTCTTGTTACTTTTAGCTGTCTGTGATGAAAAATAAGAATGGAAAAAAGTTAAAAAAAATCCTATCTAGGAGGAGTGCAACGTACCCAAGGTGACATCCAAATATCAGAAAAGCTGCAAAGGACCCTAAGTACGAGGCTGCGAAACAATAACCAAAAAAATTTCAATTTTCGAAAGCAATTAAACGCTTTAATTTTCCCCAAAAATAATTTCAAGACAGTTCAGACCTCTGGCACCCTCTGCTACAAACAAAGTAACTAATTCTTATCTTTTAACAAAAACGTACTTACGACGATTTTATCTCCAACGATTTTGAAGACATCTGTACCGCTGTTACTTCCGCCATTATCGAGTATCGTGTATTTATACGTTTGGTTACGATCAGCGTCAACCGCCTGTAAAGTGCCGACAACGACGTCTATGTCGGTATTTTCGTCGATGAATTTATGAGATAGCTATATAAGATTAATCAAATTAAGTTTAATCTAAACTGTTACGCTAAATATTTTTGGGGAGTCAAATTTTTGAGCTTTGAGCTTTGATTATGATAGACGAGGACTGCTGTAATTCCCGTTTACCCAAAATATTTCCCGGATAATTCTCGATATTCCCATAAACCGACTTTGAAAAAATGGAAATAAACTGAGTGACCTACATTGATATCCGTTGGTTTTTCATTAACATCGGTCACGGTAATTTGGAATGTTTTGGTAAAGTTAAGGTGAGGTATTCCATTGTCAATGGTTTGCACTGTTACTTGAAAACTGAAAAAAAAAAATCATCAAAATTACTTTAATTTCTGAACGATTTTACCCCACATCGAAGAATAAAGAGTTTCCATTTACACGCACTCCTCCAAATAAACGTTTTTTGAGAAATTCATATGCTGGACAGTTTAAATAATTATGTAAACAACCAGCGTCGCATGCTTTTCCAGAAAAAAACATGAATTGGAGGAATGAAAAAAAAACTTTTTTTTTTTTTTTGAAAATGTTGAAATTATTTCTCCCACAGCTCGGCTACCATTAATGCGTACAAACAAAGATAG
>JAYRBV010003348.1:0-14373 GCA_036023255.1 Mitrocomella polydiademata
AATTTTCATTTATTTTCAATTTTGTCCTGGAATGTCCTGGATTTTACTTTAAAATGTCCTGGAAAAACGGGTAAAATAATGTCCTGGAAAGTCCTGGAAAGTCCTGGAATTTAAAAGTTTTTTTTGAGTGGTCACCATGCTGTAGGAGAAGGATAGTGTAGTAGAATACAATTGAATCTGATAGAGTTATGTACCCTGATCTCAAAAAGTTTTTCTGGCCTTTCTGAAACCACCAATTGACTCTTCCCAGACTCTTTTTGTGTTTCTGTGACGTCACAATACAAAAGAAAAAATAATTCTTCAAAATCTAAAGTTTTGTTGCCCTTTTTCATAAATGGCAAAATCAATAAAATTGAATGATTTTTCGTTTAACTTTCTTGCTCTTCAGATATACTCCTTTGAAGTAATGCCCATATAAGGCATATCGATGACGTCATAGACGTTACTTATACTTTGAAGGGCTGTAATTTGAGAAATACAAACCAAAACTCCTTGGTCCTGATATTTTTTTTATTCACATTCTTATTCTCTTTCGAATGATGTAAAAAATATTACATTTTAAAGAATTTTTTTTGCTACTATTATTATTACTAGCTGGTAAACCAGCGTCGCAAGGACACTGAAGAGACACTGCTTACACCCTTCGTTAGAAAGAAAAATTTTAGAGGAAAAAACAAAACAAATTTTTTACATGAATTGGAGGAATGAAAAAAAAAAAATTGGCAAAAAGATTTAGGCCAAAAAACTTTTTTTTTGAAAATGTTGAAATTATTTCTCTCACAGCTCGTCTACCATTAATGCGTACAAAGATAGATACAGAATACGGCTTTTATTATATAGATTTTTATTAATATTATAAGGAATACTTAAAGTAATTGTCTTTGAATCTTAGATAAATGGAGTCCAGCCTTACAGATAAGAACAGTTTTGTTATCCATTCAAGCACTGATGAGTGCACCAAATCCCGATGATCCACTTGCCAACGATGTAGCTGAACTGTGGAAATCAAATGAAGAACTTGCCTTAAAGACAGGTAATGATTTTTGGTGATACTTGTTTTTCATGGTTTATTAGGCAGCGCCAACTTCACTTATTATTTCTTCAAGGATAATGATGGTGACCACAGTCTTATAAATGTCCTGGAATTTAGTTTTTGTCCTGGGATTCTCAAGATGGAGTGTCGGAATTTAGTTTGAGAGCTGCATTTTTTTTTTAAGTTTTGACAGTTCGATATTTTGTTTGATTCAGTTTTTAGGCTTCCGTTTTCGGTCCTGGAAAGTGCTGAAATGTTTTGTTTTTTTAATTTTGTCCTGGATTTTGTTTTAAAATGTCCTGGAAAAAAGGTAAAATGTCTTGCAATTTTTGTTGAGTGGTCACCGTGCAAATCTTCCAAAACAACCAAATAATTTCCGTCACCTAGAGGAAATTTGTCACTTTTTTCAAGAGTTCAGTTTATACCAACGTGTTTGCTGGGTGCTACTGTTTTTGGCAATCAAGATCGAGTTTGAACAGAGAGCCCTGGTGGGGGTTGGTTAGAAATTCCTTTTAAAATTATAACGGTTTTAACGATTCAAGATCTAAAATTTATAATATGTTTCAATGGTCGAGGTTTATTTAAAAAAATTCTCTTTTACAGACCAAAAGAACAAGGAAAAGTAGAACAATTATTTTGAAGATTAAGTTTTTCAAAACTCAATTAAAGATTTTTTTGCTACCGTTTTCCAGAAAGTAGCAGAAAAGCCTCTCTCGTAGTACTTTACAATTAAATATTTTATAAAGTATTACATTGATTTGAAATTGATGACTTGTGGTTATTTTTTAGCACGCGAATACACTCTAAAGTTTGCAGTAAACAATTAATCGATCATGAGATGGAGAGAAAACACCAGGGGCAAAACACTCCACCACCTATCTTCCTTTTGTACACATAGACGATTGAAAGCTCGAAGATGCTTCACTACACCAATGTTGCCATGGGAGATTGAAAATTGAAAATAGAAAACGTTTACATGAGTGAAAGATCCATCTATTGAGACGAACCCTCTTTTTTGCCTTGTTATCTATAGTAGGTATAAACAATGGTCATGGCTGTATCTAATTGGAGAACCAATTCTCCTTTTTAAACAAGTTTTCATGTTAGTTCTGCTTATATAGTTGTTTTTTTTTGTTATTGTTATTGTTATTAATGCTATTGCCATACCATTTTTGTTTTTGGCATTTATTTTTATTTTTCATGCGTTGATTTTGGAGACTCTGATTTTGGGGGTCACTAAACTCTCTAAAAAACCACTCTAGCTTCACGTTTCTTTGGAACACAAATTATTAATGAATTTTGCTATTCTTATGTTGTGTGACGTTTAAATTCATTGTTATGTAAAGAATTTGCTAAATTTGATGATACAATGTTAAAATTTTGCGATTAGCTACTATAAGGCCAAGCTCTTTTTTCGGGTCCAATATATAACCATTTAAAAACTGACACGTTCTACATAAATTGCAAAGCACACAAGAGTTTCAATTCATGTTCACTTGTCAAAACCTCATAAAATAGACTGGGAGAATGAGGCATTTGATGAAACTTGCCTCGATTTTACAAACACATTTAAGAGACATTTCTATAAAAGAAGGACTGATCATGAATTGAAACGCGAACTATATGCTATAGTATGTATTATTTCTTAGATGCGCTGTAAATTGTGTTTTAATACTTAAAATCCTGGTTTCCTAGCCTGGAAAATTCGTTCAAAATCCAAGTGAAGGAGAGTCTTTCAACTGAAATAACAGGAAGCAATAGAAATACACTCTTTCGTAGCGGTTTCTTCTAACAAAATAATAAATTTTTTAACCTTTTGTTAGGAGAAACTCTCCACTTGTTAAAAGACTGGCAGCGAGGGAAAGTTACCTAGCTAGCAAAGATTGAGACGGTACAAACCACTAGGCTAGAATGTGCATTCTGTAATACAACTCCTCGTGGGCTGCTTTTAAGCTACTTTAATAGAAGAAACAGAAGAAACTTTTGCGGTTCGCAGAAATTAGAAATTAAAGGGATTAAACTCTTGCCATTAACCCCAAAAGTTTCTTCTGGAATCATTCTCTTTCATTCATTAAAGTAGATTTCCCACTGGGAAACAGTTAATGTATTGTCTAGAAAGCGAGATGGGGGCATGTTTATACAACTTGTTGCAAAAAGAGACGACCTTTTATTAAATGTAAACAGATTTTGAATATAGATTTAAAATTGAAAGAATTTGTTTCAAATTGATATACCATCGATTTTTATGTTCATTTCCCTAAAGTGCAGGAATATGTTATCTTTTTCAACAATAAGTGCACCCCTTAAATTTGAGTTCATTTTGCGGAAATTTAGAGGCTCAAAAATTCAATCAGACTTGTGTTCGAGCCTACTATAAAAAGTCCCGGAAAAATGTCAAAAAAAAAAGTTTTAGTTAGAAAAGGCAAATCTTATTTCCAAGAGTTATTTTGAGAATTTGTTTAAAGTGGTGATAAATTTGTTGTCTGTTTCTTATGAATATACCTAGCAAATATCCAATACAACCGGGCAAATAACCCTTGGTAATCCTTTAAATTCAGTGAAAATACACCCTTAAAAATTGAAGGAAATCGGTGCTGGTCAGATATAAAGGTGTAGTTTTAAAACTAAACTCAATCCCTCTACTCACTCTTCCCTCTGGTTTTTCGATTTGAACCCCTATGAAGTCTGATAATAAGATTTTTGGGGAGAGAAGGAACGAGAACGTGTTTCACCAAGCTAATCTGCTACTTACTCACTCTTCCCTCTGAATTATCCCGCTCGTAAAATCTTTATACCCGTAAATCCTAGTCTCCTACGACCTTAGTCTGATTTACATACATTGCGAAACGGAGTTGTCTTTATACAAATGTGTTTTTATCAAGGTCTGCGAATTAGACTACTACGACCTACGCAGACTCAAAATTTCCCCGTTAATTTACGATACTTCATCTGGTACACGCTAGTTAATCCTAGTCTGATTCGCAGACCTTGAGCTACACCACACGGAAAAAACACGTTAGTGTTCGCAATGTATGCAAATCAGACTAAGTTAATCCTGAAATTCAATTTTCTAATTTTCTTCGGGAATGAAGAAGCGAGCGACTCCAGACGTTTTTGATATACTCAAAATCATCATCGTTCCCAGGGCTTTTCTTCGCTTATTTTTAGAGTTGGCTCAAAATAAGTTATAAACTTTATTAGATTATTTGGTTATAGAAACCAGGTATCGTAAGCCAATGAGCTCATTGCGTAAAAAAATATAAAGTTTCGCACCTTTATAGCATGGTTTCTATACGCTTTGGACAAATGACCGCTCGTGACCGGGAAAATCTAATTTTAGTAGTTACTGAGTATAGAAACCACCCTGGCGTCAGTCAGCTGGATTTTTTGCAGACACATAAAATAGCGCACGTGTCTAACAAGGATCTTTGTGTCTAACAACTACATATCACGTACACAATTCTCTACAGGACCTGTAGTAGATGTAGAGCAGTGGAAGAAGATTTATGACCCAGCAAAGAAGAAAGTGCATAAGAATGATGATAATGTTACGAGTTGCTACGGTCTTCTTATTTACTTACTTCGCCCAAACAGCGGATGCAGAGGGACAACCAGCCTGGACGAAACCCGTGACCAAGTGCCAGAGTAACATAACATACTCAGAGGAAGAGAAACGTTTTCGGATTAACTTTGTGCGCGTTGCCAAAGATATTTCCGTGAAATTCACCGACTTTAAATGTTCGATTGGCAATCAAACTCTAAAACATTGTGATGTGGGAGATGAATTTGCTCTGAATATTGACGTACACAAGGTATTTTATTTACTGTAGGAGGCATAGTTGTAGCTAGGAAACCTGACTCTGACTCTTTCACTGCACAAAATATAAAATTTTTTATATTAAGGAGTGCGAAACGTCGCATAGAGAATACAAAGGCAGGTTTCCTAGCTAGTGTCCTAGTAATGTTTGCTAATGACGTAATGTGTGAACACGAAAGGCATCCGTTTGAGCAGAGAGCAAAGTGCTTGGTGTCTTTTTCCCTCAAGCAATAAACAAACTTGCTAAGAAATCTGGCTCTGACTCTTTCACTACCCAAAACACAAGTTGACAAATTTTTAGGTTTTATATAAGAAGTGCGGAACGATGCGGAACGGCGCGTAAAGAGAGAACAAAACCTGATTTCCTAGCTATAGTATACACAAACGGGAAAGACCCATTATTTAGATTTGGATGGTAAGAGAATAAGAGACAGGTAACTTGGTAAGCCAGTTATAGAAGTTGTATTATTATGTATTCAAGGTTCTTTTAATATAATTTGGTTATTTTCCACAAGGTGTTGCGACAACTTCAAGATCATCATCATTTCCTCCACGATAATGTTGAATATTTCAGAGAGAAAGATACTTTCATGGAAGAAATGAAGAAGACACAAAAATCACATCCAACTCCAGACTTTCACGACCTGGTAACTAAGTTATTTTAAATCCACTTCGTTTCCAGTCTACCCGATTCATAGTTCGCGTTTCAATTCATGATATACAGTCATTCTTTTATAATCAAGGCAAATTTCATCAAATGCCTCGTTCTTCCAGTTTATTTTATGAGGTTTTGACAAGTGAACATGAATTGAAACTTAGACACCCTCGTTCTTCCAGTTTATTTTATGAGGTTTTGACAAGTGAACATGAATTGAATCTTCTACACCCTCGAAAGTGTTGAGATATTACAGTATCTTATCTAGGCTTCCAAATTTTTGTATAACGTTTTATTGGGACGTTTGTGAGAGTCATACCATTCGCGAAATTAAATACACGCGAAAATTAGTACGCTAAAGGTAGAAAAAATCTCTAGTACTCCATAGGAAAGCATGACTGACTCTCGAGTGTTTATGGAATGAAAGAGAAGAAAATTGAAGACTGGTTTCGGTTAGATGGGATAGCCGTCTCTCTTTTTCTTTCTTCTCGGAATGAGAGGAGTGCAAAAAATTGCATGGATACCCAGGCTAGATTTCGGTCTACATTTTTATCCCTTTTCAGGATTACTTCTATTTACGGAAGCTTGGCCTCACTTACGCCGAATATCAGTGGAAGGTGCACTGGGATCTGTTGAAGAAATCGCATTCGTCACAACGACATGAACAGTTCAAAATGGACACCCGACCCAAACCAAAAACGGAAGGAGTAAAGACAATATATTTACCCAGTGGCTAGATATGAATACGACGACATTACCCTTCCCTTTATTACGTTTCGGCGGGCTTTCTTTCCCGATAAAAAACCCGAAACGGTATATCGGTTTGATATGTTTATTTATGCCTAGTTTATTTTATTTCTTTCATTTGTTCGATGTTTATATTTTAACATTCCGGGGGTTTGGTTTGTTGTTCTTTTATTTTGAAGCATCATTTTTGTTTTTCCTTTTTTGTTTGTTGTTTCTTTTTTATTAACAAATGTAAACAGACCGGTTTCTACATGAGTAAGAACAACTTTTCATACTATTTTATGCCCTTTCATCTTCTGTGATTGTACCAAGTACAGGGGCCGCGCCATATGATTGACCCTGGCCCACCTACTTTTAGCAAAATAAAGAAAAAACACCTTGGGCCCTAGTTGTCTATAACTTTTTCACAAATTCTAAGAAGAAGAATCCAAGACACGGGTTTCAGGTCTACTCGGGCCCATACACTTTTTAAATTACGGTGCGGACCCTGTTTAGCTTGATGTACATCGTCGATTTTCCATTGGAAAACTTAAAACTCACTAAGGGTGAAGAAAAATTAACGAATCAATTGGGATGGATAAAATTTCACTTCTTTGATAATCTAATGTTTGCTTTAAAATCTAAAGTTCTGCTGGCAGGGTGGCCACTATAGTGTCCTGGAAAATGGAAAAACTAAAGAAAAGTCGTGGAAATTTGTTTAGGATAGCTCAAGGATATTATTAGCCACATACACTTTTCTGATTATTACTTTATTGGGAGAAAGTTTCGCGGGGAGATATTTTTCATGTATTTCGCGGATTTCCAAAATTATAAATTATGGCACTTTTCCGATATTTTGACAATGGGTTTAGCGAGTTATGGAGATTTAACAGGAGCCTTGAGCTTTAGCTATTTAGATTCTTTGGTTTGGACCAATATGATGAATCCTGATGATTTCAGTAGCCAGGCTACTTGAAAACTTTCGAGTTTTATACTGTTTCTCGACTTGATTGACGAAAAAAGACCGTCAAACTTAGATTTAAGCAACCAAATTACGCGTATTTTGTTACTTTTGTCATACATTTATGTCTCTGATTGTAGTATTTATACAAATGTGTTTTTATCAAGGTCTGCGAATAAGACTAGATTATTTCTCGATTTTCCAAAAGAACGACCTCCAGTCTAATCTGATTTGCATACATTGCGAAATGGAGAATGTGTTTTTAACAAGGGTTGCGAATAAGACTAGCTCCAGTCTAGCTAGGAAACCTGGCTTTGACTTTACTACCCAAATCAAGTGCGGAACGGTGCGGAATCATGCGGAATGGCGCGTAAAAAGAGAATACAAAGCCAGGTTTCCTAGCTATCTCCAGTCTGAGACCTTTTAATCCGATGTAAAAGGATATATATAAGCAGTCGCCCTAAAACATCTTCCATATAACATCGTTTTGACGTTTGAGACAAAGTTTCGTACCTGTTGGATAGATTTATTTAAAATTCCGGAGTTTTGGGATTGCTTCAGCTTTTCGAGATATTTTTTCGCGTGTATTCATTTACACAGATGCCACCTTGAAGAATATTTCGCATGTATCTAATTTTGCCAAAATAAGTAGGTTGTCAGAATTTTGACTTTCTTCTAATATGTCATGTTTTTGATGATAAAAATAAACATTTGGCTTTTTGTTCTGGGTTTATTGATGCAATATTATCAGTTTTATGACCATATTCTTGAACTTTAACTTTGAATAATTTTCTAGCATCTGGACTATTTAGAAAGAATAGTTTATTTTCTGATAGGGGTAGACCCTGTAAAAAGTGATCGTCTCCAGTTACACCTGTTTTATGTAAAAACCTGCATTCCGAGGTCCATCAACATTTTTAGAATAATTCTATAGGTTTAGCCGACGAGTTTAAGTAAGATCACGAAACTGTAAGTTCTATGCTTACGGTCTGCGTCCTTGGACCTCAAAATACAGGCTTTTACATCAACAGGTAACTGGAGACAGTTTCGCGGGGGTTCGTTTTCGCTGTCCCGCGAAATATTACAATAACATTCTCCTAAAAAGGAGTCTAATCTTTACGAACATACGAAAATGCTTCAGAGGAGATTCACCAGTAATAAGTAGGTTTAAATACGCTCAATCCTCTGGTGCAAATATTTGAATACCAATTTTTCGTTTTGTGTGGTCCCCCTTTGGGTCATAGCCCCGTGACTTTAAAAGGCCTAAACATGTGGTTTCTCCAATTCGGATGCATCGGTCTTTTTTTGTGATTTCTAATACCAAAAGGAACAACTGTGCCACTAAAAGACGAAGAAGAAAAACAAACGATTTGAATTTAACAGCAATATTCATGACAAAGAATACAACAGTTTGTTAAAAGATAACCATTGTTAAAATGAAATAGTTTCAATCTTCTGCAAGTCACGTGACCAATTCTTGGATATTTCGTCCAAGAAGAATTTAACCACAATTATAATAGTACCAAATAATCGCGTTTTATAAATTGTTAATACAAAAAAATATACATTTAAGATATGATGAAATTTTTATTCTTCTAAAATGTAAAGAACCATTTTCTTTTTATACAGACAAAACAAAAAAGAAGATTGAGAAATTCAAATTCTAAAAGACATTTTTTTAAGTTAATAAATTAAAAAACAAAATTGTGAACGGTGTTTATGTGAATATACTCTATACGACTATAGTTAAGTGTCCAAGGAATATAGTTCATTAAAAGGTCACTACGATTGAGTGTGCTTGTCATTGAAAAACTTTACATTTTGGTTAGAAACACCCTTCTGCAGGGTAGCTTTTTTCTAGGTTTTTTTTAAAGATACTCACTCTTAGAGAGCACAAAGGGGTAATGAAAGAGGTGGTGATAAAAAAATGTCACTTCGGCTAGTTCCCTCATTCTGACCTAATCTTCGTTAGTTCTAGTTAATTCGTTACGAAACACACACATTATAAATTTACAAAATAGAACCGAGAATTATACTATTAATAATACACACTACACAAAAACAAGTAAACAAAAAAGTTGTATTGACAAATAAATTCGTTTCAAGAGTACATTTTTTTTTTGATGAATTTCAAAAATTTGATAAAAAAACCCGCCTTTTTCAGCAATGCTAGTAACTTTCTTGGTTGGTCTGCAAAGTAACATCACAAGCTAGCTATTTAACGTTTTACAAGAAAAGGGCCACACAACTGTCTCAGCATGGTTCAACATAGTTGGAAGGCAACATTCCACTTTCACCGGTTCGCTCGACGGTTCCAGACATCCAGCCTTCATCGATCGATTCTCCATTAATAATGAAGTCATTTTCTTGGAAAGATACCTGGAATTTAGTATAAGTTTTATTATTGTGTATTAAATTGTTGATACATTGTAATACAAGTAATCTCATGTTTTTAAGGGTGATTTGGGAAAAATCAACCGGAGGCGTCATCTATAATAATAATAGCCGTGATCTTTATCTACGCATTAATGGTACCCGCAAGCTGTGAGGGAAATTATTTCAAAATTAAAAAAAAAAAGAAAAGTCGAAATTTCTTTTGGGTAAAAATCTTTTTTTTTAGGCCTAAAACTTTTTGGTCCAAAAATTTTTTTTTTTTCATTCCCCCAATTCACGTGAAAAAAAAGAAATATATTTTTTTTGCCCGAAGGGCGTGCGTCATAAACAGCAGGTTTTATGCATTGTGCGTAAGAAAAATCTACCGTAGGCATCATATGTAATAATAATCTTATATTTTGAGGGTGATTTTGGGAAAATCAAGCCTCGGTTTGTTAAATGTTTTGAAAGCGTGATTTTCCCATATATCACCCAAAAAAAAAATGCATTTGAAATTCGAAAATATGTGCTCTCCGGTTGATTTCATTAGCTCTGGTTGATATCACGTGAAAATCTTTATTCCACTATAGAATCCTCAGGTGTGATTTCAAACAACCATGTGATTATGGGAATATATCACATGGCCAGAAGGGTACGCCAACCCCAAATAGCAACATAAATGCTCAAAAATGAGTGTGCATGAAATTGAAAAAGCTTAAAAAGAAAGGTAAAATTCAATGGTCCAGAATGGTCTGTACCTCATCGTCATCTGCAGCTGCGTAATCATATAACGCAACATATTTGTTGGATGTGCCTGAAGATGCAGCTGGTGCTGGTGCAGGTTCTGGTTCGGGTTCTGGCTCAGGTGCAGGAGCTGGGGCTTGTGGAGGAGGAGATCGTGATGATTCTGTAAATTTTGATTCTGATGGTCTTCTTGGGGCTTCTTCTTCTATAAATAAAACAAAAAACAAGAATAAATTCATAATTCGTTAGGAGAGTAAAAACTATATTAAAAAAGCACAGTGAAGGAAACAGATTAAAAAATTGAGAAAAGTTGAGTGAAATATTTGCTCAGTAAAATGAAGTATATATACTTCATCCAGAAAAGCTTCTGGGATTTTTGGCCTTTTTTAAGAAAGATCTACTTGTGAAAGTTTATCCAACTTATAATTTTCTAAATTGGCAAATCACAAGAGTCAATTTGACGAAATTATAAGTTTATACCCTAAAAAATTTGTGAAAGTTTTTCACTCAGAGAATGTTTAATTTGTTTAATTAAGTAATTTATTTCACTGGATTTTTTAAAGGTTTTAATTTCAACTCTGTATACTTCAGGCTTTATGATATACCCACCTAAAAAATTATGAGCCTCAAGATTTCTGCAAAATGAACTCAAATACTATATTTGGATAAACTTCCTCGTTTTTGTGACATGTATATAAATCTTAAATATTCACCTAATGAGACATTTTTCATATCCTTTTGTCAAAATTCACATTCTACAATAAAAGATTGAACTTTTTTCAATGATCTGTATTTTTTCTTATAGAAATAGGTGTGTAAAAAAAAAAATGGATTTTTTTGAAAAAATTCTACTGAATAAACTTTCGTGAATGACCATTTAAAAAAAATTTGCGAGACAAACTTTCGCGAAAAAGGCCAAAATTCGCGAAAGTTTACCATGTAAAAATCCACAATTTGCACTTTTTTGCCAACGTACATAAGTGTGTTTTGCTGGTCTAAAGAATTTTCTTTAAACAGTTGTTATTATTAAGAGTTTTCTCTCATTTTAAACATTATATTTATATTTATACGAGGTAGCAAAATTGTCCTTTTGCTGACGTGAAGTTGACAGTGCCTTGTTTACGTCAACGCCAAAGTAAAATAAATTGAATTTCAAAGGCTGTTTCCAGGACTTTTCTAATTTTTCTCTTTCAAAGTGGCCACACTGTATTTACCCTCAAATCTATACATGGATTATTTTGGTTTAAACAGCACCACAAAAATTTCAGGATATTTCAGAACCGAAAAACCGAAGCCATAACATTGTAACAGCCAAAAAAGTTGAAATAGAACAAAAAAATCCCACGACATTGTTGTCATTCTCTTAATATTGTGGAAGTTCCATGACATTAACAGGACTATGGTCATCATGATAAAGGTCAATAACAGTCAAAATCAATATTAGAAATTGGACTTAGGGTTATTATTTGGATCACTTTTTATTAAAATTTTCACAATATTATTTAATATATTCACTAATTTAGGCGCTACAAACTTTTCTATTCATACATAGACGTACACAAACCTGCAAATTTGTAATTCAGGGGCGGATCTACGGTGCCTCGCATGCAGCGCGCAAGGCACTTGAAAACCTAGAAAAATTATTTTACCGGCCAAAATGTTATGACCGCGCGGGAAAATTTTAAGACTTCAAAATTTGCGAGGCACTATAGAAAAATTGTGTATCCGCCCCTGTAATTCTATAAATAAAACCTTTATATATACAAAAACTTTTCACCATTATAGGCTATGATAGATTTATATATAAGTAAGTCTAATAGCTGAAAAAACAGTTCTGACATACTGTATAAGTAAGATTATTAAAATGTAACGTGCGTAATAGTCTAATGATAACAAACCTCTTCCCTTGTACGCTAAGTCGCTTGCTTGTTGTTGGGACTTTCTTGTTCGCATCGTTTCTGGATCATCAGCTACTGCGGTAAATGAACCTTTTTCTTGCTCAAATTTTTGGTGGTATTTCAAGTCACTCGCATTTTGTTGTGTTTTTTTTGCTCTCATGGTTTCTGGATCATCTGCAACAGCTGTGAATTTTCCCTTCTCTTTGGCAAATTCTTTTTGATAGACAGCACCACTTTGATTTGTTGTATTCTTCTGTATTCTTCTGTTTTCGGGAGTATCAGAAACAGCAGTAAATTTGGTTGTAGGGTAGTGAGCACTACAGTATGGAAGTTTGCTGTATCCTTTGTAGTTTTTCATATTCAATGTCATTCCACATGATTCACACTTGAAACATCCTTTATGCCATATTTTATCTAAGCAGTTAAGCTTTTCTGTAGGATAGACTGTCTTTTTGCATCTAGCGCATGGAGGATTCATTTCGGAAAATTTAAATGTACAGTGAAAACAACAAGCTAAGTTAAACCTCTCTTACAACGCAGTGCCAACGTGATCAGCCAGTTGCTTCTGATTCTACTGTAAGCAAATAGTTGAGCCACCTCCCAGACGGAACACCAAGTTCGGAATGAAGGGAGGTGATTAGTGTCCATTCCACTCAAAGTTTCAGCGTGCACATGGTATAAAACACACAGGAAGCATCAGCCTTTTTTTAAGTTTTCTCTCAAATCTGGGACTCTTTTTCTTTCGTTCTAACATTAAACGAAATATATAGATTTGTTATTAAAGATACATTTGCCTAGGTATTTTCTTTATTTGTCATAATAGTCAAATTTAATAGTACGTGTACAGCTGGAAACCGTACCATGTTCGGCGCCTGGTGTTGAATTCAAGAGCGCCCGTGCCACGAACATTGACGTGTAAACAAACAAAATCGTACGAAACGCGGCGGAGGAGAGACAATGATGACGCTATATGAAACGATATGAAACGATTCCTATAGGTCAGCCAGCGAAAACAGCAGTCATTAAAGCATGATTGAAATCAATTTTCAGTGTTAAAAATCTATCGAAAGAGAACTATTTCTAATATGATTAATCGTTTTATTTTTTCAAAGCAGGTGTGACGTTCTTTTACTTGCCGCATAAGTTAGGTATCTTTTAAATACAAGTTTTCACTCTATGGTCACATACAATTCAACAGCCTAAGCCAAAGCTCTATACATTCGGATCCTCGCGTGCTGTTACTTTCCAAGTAGCGTGTTTCACTTGGACGCAACATACAGAGGGCGGATTCTGCCTCGCCTTCCGTCACACTTCAACGACGTCGGATTTTTTAGCCGTAACAGCAAATATTGTATGTTTTAACAGTAGAAAAAAAGAAAACTAAGGTGATTTTTAATCCTTTATAACTGTGCGTGTCTCATATTGTAAGATACGTAGATTCACCATATAAGGTCTTTAACCGCACACTTATAAACAAAAACAACAGTTATTAAAACATGTTTCCATGGACAGGAACCGGTTAGTTAATTGTGGTTCATTATCTAGTCAAATATCCTGAAATGGACGTCCAGCTTATGTGAAGAAAGACGATGTAAAGTAAACTAACTCCTATATTATACTCTTCCGGCTAGGGTGGAAGAATTTTTAGTACGAAAACATCACGACAGGTCAATCCGTCATATGATATATTATTGGAATAAAACATATCATATATTTACAATGATTTTGATTTTAACAACAGATGTTTCATAGTCTAAATCATGATTCGCAGGCCTGGGAAAAAAAGTTCGTTTCGCAATGGCTATGCAAAAACTAGGTACTAAGATATTTTCAGAGTTTAGGCAAAATATAGAAATTATCATCATACTCTACGAGGAACCGCAGCAACGACTAGCTGCATTAGGCTACAACGCATAAATATGGTTCGGCTTTTATTATCAGAGACAGAGAGGGTGAGAACACATTTTGTTGCTCCATGTTGAAATGATGTAAAATGCACTAAGTAGTAAATGAACTATGATTTGCGTGAATGATCTCAATAGATTGACAAAAAACGTTTAACAGATGTGATTGATTTATATAATAATAAAACCTCAGCGCAAAAAGCTTAACTGCTTTGCTGCTTAATGTACTTAGACTAAAACTAGTCCAATGAAATTAACAGTG
>JAYRBV010003459.1:0-14373 GCA_036023255.1 Mitrocomella polydiademata
TCAAGCTATTTGTTATCTATTACATTAATTTTAAATAAACAAAAAATATAATATAGGAAGAGAGAAAGAGCGTTTTTTAAGAAAAAACTCGTTCCAAAAAGTAGTGTATTTTACAGTGATGGATGATTTCATAGCTTATGAACTGTATCAGAAGATGATGGTACATACATAGTAGATTTAAATAAATTGCGAAGAGGTTGTGGAACTTTTCAATCTCAACTTTATATATTGGCATTTAATCCCGATATATTTCGGTGAATTCCGGATTCAATTTCGTCTGTGAGACTGTAATCATTTCTTACTGTGGTATGGATTCAACAATAACAATCGATCTAGGAGAGGGTTGAGACTGACATCCCACCTAAACAATTCTCTACTGCCTGCGGTTGTTAAAGACTTGAGTAGTCGCTGCAAGGGAAACGGGAAATAGCCGAAAAAGCTGGAGTCTACGATATCCATGACTTCACTCACATTTGTTTCACACTTTTACCTATACTTCTAAGAATTAAGCTGCTTGAATAGTATATTATGAGATGTCAATTGATTGCACCTAACAATAAACTATTGAAAAAAAACCCTTACTGACACCAAGTCACAAGACACCACCTTGTATTTAGGCCCGATTTCTAGACCTCTATGACTAGTAGGTTACTGTTTGGTTTTTGTAATGATAGCTATCCAGTTACTGATACTTCCTGGCGAAAAGCTCACGTTTTACTGTATTTCGTTAAAAAGAGAGATTGAATTAATGATGAGTAAGACTCTCATGTGTGGGCTAGGTCTTGCGTATTTCCCTTGAGGATGAATTAATAATGAGGGAAAGGAAATAGATTTGAATATTCCAATTCATGTCGTCCCCCTTAGCGTCTCACAAGAAACATATGGTCTATCTCTGATTGTTATGTTGAATAAAAATGTTTCACTAAAATTCAGGTGAGATTTCACACTAGAATCCGGATCACATATTTTCGTGAAGGTGGGCTATCGTCCGTCTCAAATTCTCTCTTTCTTTTTTTAAAGAGTTTTGACTGATTGTTGTATGGGTTGAAATGAAGACGAGGATTGAAAACAAATTTGGCTTATTCATCAAGAAGACGACAAGAGTCGCCGACCCACACTCGTAAGTTTACTTTAATCTTCGCTGTGTTCTTTTTTTTTCATGAAAATTTTAGACTAGTTAACCAGTCTTTTCCTTACTAGCCTAGCGCTTCTTAATATATATCCGAATCGGGCGATTTATCGGGATCACGATATTGAGTCGCCGTTGCGCTTTTTCGTCTATTCAATGTCCTTGGTCTATTTTATCCTTTTTCTCTTTACGTTCTTTTGTATTCATAAAGAAAGAGATTTGTTAACTAGTCTACTTCCTTTCCATAACTTACAAGAGGGTGGTGTTTTCAGACAGAAAGAAACGCAAAAAAGCATGGGTTCACAAATAACTGTCAATTCTCATGTGGCTTGAATAATCCCGATAATGTCATAATCCCGATTCGGACGTGTTCAGGGTGCGCCTGGAAAATGAAGGTTACATATAAGGGTATACTAGAAATAGATTTTCTGTTCAGAACGATGGCATATATAGCCTGTACCTTCTTAAGGGCGGGAAGATACAGGCTATGGCATATAAAGATTAAAGACACAAACTAAGAAAATGATCTGGTTTTTCTTATGTCACTGACAAGACTAGATTGTGCTAGACATAGTCTCTCCTACTTAAACCAAAGAAGAATAACGGGAGGGAGCTGATTCCGTGTTCCGTATTTCCCGTTTTCCCCGATTTTCCGATATTTTCCGATATTCCTGTAAAGCGACTTATCAAGTCTAGATTGTGCAAGCCGTTAACCTTTCCTTTTCTCCATTATTTTATAAATTTAATTAATACTCGATATATTATATATTTTGATATTATAAAAAAACCAGTACGAAAATATGAGAGAGTACCTAATGAATGTTTGTTTACATTTAATTGCGTATGTCATATACTGCTGATATGCTTCAAATAACAATGTGAACAAAAAAAAAGTAATTTGCGGAACTAATTAACTAAGTTTCTAGACCAAATTATTGATGATTTGTCTTTTTTGGCAGTTTCAAACTTTCGTGGTACGTAAGGAGAATAGAGCATAAATAAGCAAAAAAGAAAAATCGCTGAACTCGTTACTTTTTTTTAATGAAGGCCAAGGGGGTACTTTTCATTTTTTTTATTATCATTCAAAATACTGCATTACAGCACGGAGCCCCACTTATTGACGCGTCATGTTTTGCATAAAAGCATCGTTTGGACATCCAAATGGCATCATGTGAATATCGGGTGACGTATGTTGTCAATATCAATTTGGTCAAAGCTACCAGTCGATACAAATATCCCAGTCGGCAAAATCACTAAATAACTTCTACGCAGGAGTGTGCTTTCTATTGAAATTGCGTTCATTAGGATTGCATTTCAATAGCAAACACTCTCCTACAAAGTGGATTTTTGACGAAATTGCCTACTGAGATGATAAGGTAAACAGGAAACGTGTATGTAGTTTAAAAATATGTGCTTTATGGCAAACTCACACATCTTCTAGAACTACTGCTGGTTTCATAGCCTCGCAACAAGGTTTGCGTTGGAATATCTTCTGTCGGTTTGAGATCATCGGTCAAAATCCTCTTAAACATGTTTGAAAGAACAAATTTTCTCGAACAAATTTAAGAGACTTTTCTATAGAAGAACGAATGGTCTCAAATCCGAACTATATGGGCATGTACAAGGATATACTAAAGCTCACTTTAGTACATACTTGGCTTGTGGCAGACGGAGTTGTCTTTTCTACAAATGTGTTTTTACCAAAGGAAGTGTGCCGAATCAGACCACATAAGTACGGCAAGGAAAATTCATTTTCCGTACCGCTGTAAAGCGGGAATGTTAACAGGCAAGCAAGGAACATATTTTCGGTATGTGTCCTAGTTACTATCTTGACATCTAGACAAAATTTCCTTTGCTTTGAGGTTTCATTGCTATAGATATTTTCTCGTTTTGGACAGAATAGACTTATATTTATACATTAAGATTTTCAGATATCAGATACATACTTGGTCCAGTGTAAAAAGACAGAGCAAATGTTTATATATGTTTATATATTTTTGGAAGAATCTTAAAAAAAGGCTTTTTTCTATAAAGGAAAGAAAATCGGTATTTATGATGAAGCCACACCATACTGATCTTACACATGGAAATAAGATGATCGGAATTCTCATCAACCTCGTTCCCAGTAGAACCTTTGGCTTTCTCTTATATCGTGACAGTGTGAAACCTGGGAACGAGTTGGCTTCCTCTTATATCGTGACAGTGCGAAGCCTGGGAACGAGTTGGCTTCCTCTTATATCGTGACAGTGCGAAACCTGGGAACGAGTTGGCTTTCTCTTATATCGTGACAGTGCGAAGCCTGGGAACGAGTTGGCTTCCTCTTATATCGTGACAGTGCGAAACCTGGGAACGAGTTGGCTTTCTCTTATATCGTGACAGTGCGAAGCCTGGGAACGAGGATGCAAGTTTATGACAAAAAAAACCTGAAATAATCTAGTGCAATTTCGTTTACCGGTACATACATACCCCTGATGTAACCATGGGTATCTCCATGGAGGCAACGAGTTAAATATTCGAAGGCGGGTGTATGTATTGCGAGGAAGTTTACAATTCAATTTGTGTTTGACCCCCTGATTTAGTAAAATTCTAAAATTAGTTCAAGGGTAATTTCAGGGGGCTTTGAAGATCGAGTTTGTGCTAATTTATTATGAAGTAATCGATCCATCATCCTTTCAAAAAACATAAGGCTATTCTATTATTGACTTTTTATCAACTATGAATTCTGAGTCGAAAACCAAAACAAAATGAAAAATTTATGGTACTGAGGGCGTAAGGAGGATCTAAAGACCTCTAAGTAGGAGATCAAGAAGAATACATTTATGGAGCTATTACAATGAATTTACACTCCATCTGCAGGTACTTTATTTCATTCTGCTGTAGTTTCTCTTTTTCCTTCTTGACGTCAGACAAAACCGTTTATTATGGTCTTAAAGTTACATAAATCTTGGACTTGAAGTAACCTATTATTTCGATGATCGCAAATTACGAAAGGACTTAGTATTGTGTGGTTTTTCGTATCGCGGATATGCCGGGACCCGGAACCAAAATTTCCTTATCTTTGACTCCTCTGACTTAAAGGTCGTTCATCTGTCGGTTTGAGACCACCGGTCAAAATCCTCTTAAACGTGTCTGAAAGCTAAGAACGAGGCATTTGATGAAAGTTGTCTCGATTTGTCAGACCAATTTAAGAGACTTTCTATAGAAAAACGAATGGTTTCAAACCGACAGACGATCTATATGTTAATCAAAAAAGGAGTCAACATAAGAGAAGGCTTATCAACCAAACAAATATAGTTAGTGTATCGTGGTATAGAGAGAAGGTTTATAGAGAAATGTGTTATTCAAAATCGTGAACAGTATATTATGTATAAGCCTGTAAATAGTCAATTTTACAAAACTTTTTTAATGAATAAAGGTTGAGCAAAGTCCAAGTGGATGGGATCAGATTAGTGGCGCATGGTTTTTAGATGAGACTTTGGATAGTAGGATATGATTCTTGGACTCTTGGATGGTGGATATTTAGAATGTAGGGAGGATGATGATTTGTAGATATTGCATATAGTTCGTCTGTCGGTTTGAGACCATTTGTTCTTCTATAGAAAAGTCTCTTAAATTGATCTGACAAATCGAGACAACTTTCATCAAATGCCTCGTTCTTTCAGACACGTTTAAGAGGATTTTGACCGGTGGTCGCAAACCGACAGATGAACAACCTCATTGGGCTGATCAATGTTGGGCTTATAATGTGATAAAAGTAAAGAGAAAGAGAAAGAGAAAGGGTCTCAACTTTGAACTATTTTTCTTGTACCAAACGACGCTAAAGTTCCTAAGAAGGTGTTCTAAGAAGAGGGTGTCTTATTCCTGATAGCTGAGTATTTTCGATAAAGATAATGTGTTTTAAATGTGCTAACTACTGCTTTCAAAATGTATTTGGTATTTGAATTGAATTCTTTGTGTTATGTACACGGAATCTCTCCCAGTTTCTTCTAGCCTAGATTCTTTGCGGCTTTTTTATATTTGGCCAAACGAGTTTATCAAGGTGGCAAACTGGTTGGACCAGGTTGGACCAGCCAAATATCAGAGAGCCGCAAAGGACTCTGGGTAACGAGGTTGTCTCTTCCGATTTGTTCTAGCCTGCTGAACTGAATTAGCCAAAATAGTTCATATCTCCTAATTGGTCAATTTATCATTTGCTTAATTCCTATCCACGTACATTAATTAATTAACTCTGTTCACACATTTTTCTTCAGCAAATTACCTTTGCAAATTGCACAACTAAAAATCCAAAATAATCATATGACCACCTGCTGTTCTTCCTTCGAATGGGAAGAGGACGGACACAACAAAATAACATTAGCTCAGTCTCTAGTGAAAGATATTTTCAACGCAGAACTCTCGACCTTCGCATCGCTAGTGCACTGCTCTAACCAGTCTTTATGGGAACAGCGGCGATGCGAAGGTCCTTAGTTTCCTGTGGAAAGTTTACTGAGGGTTGATCATGTTGCGCAAGACAGACTTCCTAGCGTATCTATCTAGCGTATCTATCTAATTTGTCATAAGACCTCTGGGGATGTTCTGAATATTTGAGCTTGATGGAAAATATAATAAATTATTTGTATTTTATTTTTTAAGGTACTAAAATAATTTCAATACAAAAATACATCCTACAATAATGGGTGAACTATTTCCAATTCTTGACATATCTTATTTATCAAACAACTTTCAAGACTCCGAAACTTGGCGAAGTGACGCCAACTTTCAATCGGACCAACGAATCTCTCAGCTCGTTCAAGAATTACAAACTGGATTTGAAACATGGGGTTTCCTATACATCAAAGGTCACAACATACCCGAAAACATGATTTCAAAAGCATTCGATCACTCTAAAGAATTCTTTAACCATCCCTCTCAATATAAAGCGAAATATTCTCGAAGCGGAGGGATCAGCGAGGGTTTCCTAGGCCCAAGCAATGAAGTGTTTGACACCAAAAAACCTTTTGACATTAAAGAAGCCTTCGATTTTCGACCTGAAACAACCACCGTTGAAAGCCTGGCCAAGGAAATGCCCGAAACAGTGGACGCACTCACCCAATTATTTCAACACTGTAAACAGCTCGTCATCAAGTTCCTAAGACTACTAGCCGTTGCACTGGGTATCGACACGGAACATTTCGTGAAACTTCATTCTAATATCGGAGAGCATCGTTTAAACGGTACCTCGCTCCGTACACTTTATTACCCGTTAATCCAAGACGAAAATATAATGTCTAACGACGAAAATCGAAGGTGTCGTGAACATACAGACTACGGCACCATAACATTCTTGTTCCAAGACCAAATCGGTGGTTTAGAGGTATGTACCAAACGATGTCTTTTTCATGTCTTAAAATGAACACCACCGGGATGACTTTATATGTTATTCATACTTCACTGTGGGTACTAGCCTGGAACGGAACTGTAGCGGTACACGGCTCATAAAAAAACGGAGCAGGTGTAGAAGCTAAGCTAACTAATGCGGGTAGGCGGAGGAGAGCGCGAGGCTAAGGTGACTCGTTCGATTATGCATTTTTTACACAAACTTGTTTACATTTGTAATTTTATTATCTTCAGGTGCAGTCACCGTCCGGCAAGTTTGTCCGGGCAAAGCCAATACCCGGTACAATTGTCATCAATGCGGGCGATCTATTGAACGCGTGGAGTAATGGGAAGTACCGCGCAACAACGCATCGCGTGACCATTCCAAGTGATAGAAACAAACTGTTGCTATCGCGACAGTCTATGGCATTTTTCTGCCACCCAAACCACGAAGTATCGATAAAGCATGGTGATGAGAAACAGACTGCCTACCAACATCTAAACAATCGGTTCAACGAAACTATCGATGTCAAATGAAGGATATGCACTGGTTCAAAACAAAAAAGTATATTTTATACTAGCTGGAAAGATAGTATGTCGTAAGGACTCCGTCGCGGTCAACGCCGTCCGATGCCCTTCAGGTTTAACTTCTTTGAAATTATTTCTGCAACTGCTCGGTTACCATTTTGAATGTGGTGACAGACAGACAGACAGACAGACAGAATACGGGTATACAGATACATTACTATTTTGTCAGTTTGTTATCAAATAATATGACAACGGGGACAAACCCCGCTTATTTGATGAAAGAGCTCATGATCGCGTGAAAGCATGGTGCTGGCTCTTCGTTAGTGTAGTGTAGTGTATACCCCCTGAGATCAACGGAATTTTAAAGTTAAAAATTCACACTTCACGGGGTTTGAAAATTGAAAATTGTAAACCAACGTACTTGAGTAAAATTTTGCTGGTCATTTAAGGTTGACCACTACGCACCGTAGGAGTAGAGTAAAGTAGTATTTAATTTATAGTCCCTAAGAACGATCAAATTTAAATTTACGCGGCACTATAAAAGTTATATCATAATTTAATCATGTTCATGGAGAGGGTCCTTATTGCTGCTATCTAATGATTTTTTTAGATATCGCCGCGACCCAATGAGTTTTTTTTTGCAGGATTTTTTTATGCGAAATCTTTTCCTTGATTAGTTTTTTATTCATGATATTCAAGTCACTCAAACTCGAGTCGAAACTAATAATTTTCGATATATATCTAAAATTGTTCTCTGGGATCAGGCAAACTAAACAAATCCCACCCAAAAAGTGAGGATTTTCAACTCGTTGGGCCAGGGGTCTTCTTTCATACTAGGGACGTTTGGTTTTAATGGCAAAACACACTGTATATTTTACGATGGAGAATATTTTAAAAAAGAAACAAATTTTATTTCCTGGTATATTATAAATAATGAATATATAATGTAAGGCGCAAAATATCGTTCTTTTTCCCACGAACTTGATGACCCGATTCTAAGTTTATCAACCTTTTGTCGAAATAGATTGGATTTTCAGGAGTTAAGAAGAGCGGGAGAGAGCAACCTCGTTCCCAGGTTCCGGTGCGCCGTAAAAAGCGAGAAGAGGCCCTGGGAACGAGGTTGGGGGAGAGCTGATTCCCTTATTCCGTCTTTTCCGTTGTTCCCTGATTTTCCGATATTCCCGTAGGCGTAGAGCGACTTATCAAGTCTAGCCGAAATTAACTTTCGAGACAAACGCGGAAGCTTACCTTATTGTGAGTTTACGATAATGTAATACTCTCTTGGGAGTCAAGAATAAAATTGCAAATAAATCAAAAATTCATTAAAAAAAATTAAAAAATCTTGTACAAGTGCTTCACCCCCCTCGATGGTTCCTCTAGACAGGATTCAAAATACATTATTAAAACGCCTTGACTTATCCGGAGTACTATTCCAAACAAACCAATCCTCGTTGCTTAGCCTGTATTTGTACAAATGTACAAATGTTTATTCATAGATAAGAAGATATCGTTTTTAGAGAATAAGTGCGCATCCCGATTTCCCCGATTTCCTCCGATTTTCCCGATAAAAGGATGACTCAGGCTTAGTGTGCTGTACTAGTGTTTGAACATTGACGATATGATTCAAACATATTTCAACAATCAGCGAAATTATTTTATTTGTCTATCTCTTTGGTATATTTTTATCCAACAGCATACAGACAAATGTAAATATAAGACATTTTCTCCGTTAGAAACAAAATAATTCCATAGAAAAAATTTTCACACTGTATTGTGTCTTGTCACGATGTTTCACAGTGGCGTTTTATGTACATCTGTTAAATGTTCTGGTGTGACTTGTCATTGTCATTTTTGTGAAGGTCATGAGTCAATCCAAATCATACATATTGAAACATCATCCTTAGTGGACGTATAAAAGACTTCAATCCGTCATCCTAACATCATCAACGTTGAACAAACGTCAAAATGCTTTTGCAGTTCGGTGTAAACAAACAGAATAGGACAAGCTGTTTGTTGACCATGTTTAAAGTGTAGCATCTTTCTGTTACTTTAACACACTATATACAGCGAATAAATATATCACGATATACACTACATACGTATCAAGAAGTACAACTACAAATATATTTTGTGCGGAGGTTATAAGGAGGATTTGGTTTCTGGAGAAAGATGGATGAATCAAAATTAAGGTTAGTATGTTTCCTAATTTAAGAACAGCTTTTTTTTAAGAGTAAACAAACTCACTTCGAATTAACCTTCCTCCAATCTGAATAGCAAGAAATATAGATTATAGCAAATCAAACTTATTTTCATACACCGTAATTTTTTCATCGTATACCAGAAATACCAGATACCAGAAAAAGGGCGTTGCGTGATACCAGCATATTATGCCCAGGGACCGCACCATGATTCTAAAAGTGAATGTGCCCGAGAGAATTAGTTTTCTAAAAAGCGATAAAGCGATAAAGACGAAACTGGTCAACAGGGCTCGTTCCCTGGAATTTTCTTCGCTGTAAGTTTCTTTTACTGGATGGCACGAGATCAGCAAAAGAAAAAAAAAGCGAAGAAAAGCCCAGGGAACGAGTATGAAAACATTGTTCAGTATAAGGTGCATGGAGAGTTGTGCTAGGAATATGTAGCAAGATCCGAGGGGTTCTTTCACACATAAATGTATAACCGAATAATTAAAATTATCGATTTAAAATGTGACATAAAATTAAAACAAAACTGGGTAACTATAGCTAAAGTGCAAATAATACTTCTTTTTAAAAGAAAAAGTAAATCAGGGAAAATAGGTTTTGATATTAGCTAACTATATCAAAAGGGAAATGACAGTCTGTTTCGCCAAGCTACCGGGTCACACGAAACAATCATCTCGTAAAAATCGATAAAAAATGGACAAATAGTTACAGACTGATGGGGTAATAGAATACACCAAGAATGCGTAGTTGATAGATAATCTTAATCCGAAACACCTCATTACATAATAAGTCAGCTACTGACCTGACCTTAACGTTACGCAACAAAACAACAACAAATCAAAAAACTTACGTGGAACGATTACTTTTTTCTGACGATGTTTTAGCTTGCCGATTTTTTTGACAGAAAAACAAAAGAAAAGGACACTTAAATTTTAAAGTCATATTTGTACGGAAGCCCATAAGGGACATGTTGTTTCGTCTAATACAAAATGAAGAAACTACAAAATTGTGTCGCTTCATCTAATTGAAATTGAAGAAACGACAAAAACTGTCGTTTCGTCATTTTCACTGGAGTCACGTTTTTGTATCTCCATTTTTGCTGGATTGGTAATTTGTGGCTCTTTCTTCATTTATATAACTTGGATATTAAGAAGATAATAATATGAGCCGCATATATATAGCCGTGTAACCATATAACCATGTAACTGTGTAACCGTGTAACCATGTAACTGTGTAACCGTTCAACCATGTAACTGTGTAACCATGTAACATGGTTACACAGTTACATGGTGTTATGGGTTACATGGTGTTTTATATATATGCGGCTCATATTATTATCTCCATAATATCCATGTGATATATAAATGAAGAAAGAGCCACAAATTACCAATTCAGCAAAAATGGAGATACACAACGTGAATCCAGTGAAAATTACGAAACGATAGTTTTTGTCGTTTCTTCAATTAGATGAAACGACACAATTCTGTCGTTTCTTCATTTTGTATTAGACGAAACGACATTTTTTTTGCCGTTTCGTCTTTTTTTATTAGACGAAACAACATGTCCCTTATGGGCTTCCGTGTATTTGACTGCCAAAATGTCTGATTTTCCTGCAGAATTGCCAAAAATATGTAAAGATTGGGACCCGACTATAAGAATTTCGCCGCGGGACATTGTGAACTATACTAACTACCCTGTATACCAGAATCTTAAGAAATATTTAGATTTACCAATATTTAAAGGAACACGAAGGGAAAATAGATCAAGGAAAAGTTATATTGTCGTGCACTTGAACACTTTGATTTTGTAGATATTTTCACAGCAAAAAGAATAGGGACAGTGCCATAATTAGAGTAGTAGTAGTAGTAGTAGTAGTAATTTCTTTTGCCTTTTGTCTGTCTTCGTTGCCCGCCCCTTCGTTTGTCTGCTTTTGCGCGTCATTTTTGGTTTGTTTTGGATTATTTAGTTTTAGCATTTAGTTAGTTATGTTTGTTATTTATTTCTAGCTTTCGAATTATATATATTTATAATACTACTAGAAAAATTCCATTTTAAACGTCCTGGTTTTTATATGGGTTTATATTTGATGTATACTTTATCCCGGGTAAATATTAGTTTTTAGATATGGATAATATTTGAGAGTAAACACCACTGGACAATCGTTTCAGCAGCGTGTATGTTGTGATTGTGTAATCTCATATTTGCCAAAAAGATATTTTACTTGCATACATATGGGTATTTAAGTAAGTATGAAGTAACACCATCTAGCTCAATCTTAAGAATTCCCCTTTAGATAAAATACTAGCTATATCATAATACTTTTAGGAATTTACACAAAAGCAGACAGAAAAGAAACACCAATTCTGAGCACGAAAAGTAAAATGAAAAACTGAGAACATTGCATTCATGACAAGTCCAGCGAAACCACTTATAAAGTGGAGAGGCGATAAAGTTTAGTGACTAAGGAGTTTCAGTACCCCAGTAGATTAGCTAAGAAGCCTTCCAATTATAACAGCCTATAATAAACCAAGGATTAAGGAGTGGAATCAATCAAATAGCTTCAAAATACGAGCACTCCCAAAAAGTATCCAGATCTAAAACAATAAATTTTAGCAAACAAAGTTGTTGTTAGAAAGAAAACTTTATTGCCGGCTGAGTAAATTAGAAAATGAAACTGGTACTATTGAGTTTTGGTGGGAGGCTGGAAACGAGGTGTGCTTTACGAGGAAGACATTTGACAGTATTTTCATCTCATTACCTATAATGTCAAAGTCACTTCTTATGACGTCACTCGCAATTGTCATCAGAATTTGTTCCCGGTGTTTGCCATATAATGATATCATAAAGGGAAGCATTACCTATGTGACCCCAACGAGGCCTTAGTATATGTTATGCAGTGGGGTTTAAAAGTAATTATTATGCAGCTATTATGCAGCTAATCTCTTCATAATGGTTATTGACAATAATGCGATAAATAGGTTGCTCCTTATTTTCTCTTGTATGTTTTGATTAACATTAAGCCTCCTTATTGCATATGAGTTTGATGCCATCTTTATATAAAGTGAATTAAGAAGTAAACAAAGAGATATGCTGCTCAGTAATTCCATGCTAAAAGGTAATTAATCACGTATCATTTATGTGGTGAGATTGATGCGAGGGGAAAAAGGACTAGCTGCTAGTTGTGTTGCATTGTCGTTGTTTGATGTTGTTGTGGGTGAGAATGTGAGAAAAAAGACACCAGAACGTGTGCGTGAATCAAGTAGTACTAAAGTTGCAGAAAATCGTCCATTCTTCCTCTCACTCTTACACCTTTTAACACGATGAAATTAACGAGAACACCCAAATTGCAGGTACGATCCTTTTCGTACACCAATGGAGTCTCAACCACACCGCCACCACCACGACCAGTCCGCGATAAACTCAAAGAGAAGTCAAAGACAGTGAAAGTTAAAGGGTATGAATGTTATCAAGTCTAACAACTGATACGTGGACATAAACGCTTTTGTTACTATTATATATATAACTCGCTATATTACGAGAAGTGGCAAGGGACCTTTTTCAAATCACTTGGTGAAACGGGAGTGAATATTGGTTTGCTTCTGTTCTAAAACATTATTAATTTGTCGAGTTAAACTATCGTTAATGTATCGTTTGTATCAACCGCGACTCCCATACGGCAAGAAGCTAGGCTTTCGTATAGATGCATAGTTGGTGAAGGGCTTGCTTGGCTAATACATCAGTGGTCTTCCCGCGAATATCTTGAGCGAGGGAAATAAAGGAGACGGGTTTCTGGTCTACGCACTGATGCAAGGTGTCTTTCTTGCGGTATCGCATATTCATTGTGTCTTAGACGGGAACCCGTCGTATTTTTATTCCATGCTAACAGTGTCTAGTTCATCAATGGTTTATACCTATATTTTACCTAAAAATACTCTACTCTAACTAACAAGAAATTAAAGTTTTTGTGATCTTCGAATCATGCATAGGAAGCTAATGCCGTGCGAAAAAGAAAGCTGTCTTAGAATTTGAAACCCGATTAAAAAGCCGGATTAAAAGCCCGGTTTAGCCCGATTGAGCATGCGCCATATTTGTTTTGGTTCATGTTTGGAATCTAGCGTCAGCTTCGAAGACGTCTTCGAAGACGCAAAGATCTATGGAAGACGTGACTTGATTTGCATTAAAAGAAAAGCAAGAAGACAAAAGAAGAATACCTTGAATCTATCTAGCACTTCATACATTAAATATATTACAAGTGAGTTTTGAAAAATTTGATTAATTAAATTTGAAAATAAAATGTGACAAATAATGAAAATGAAAATGAAAGTGAAAGTGTTTGGAT
The DNA here is from genome assembly GCA_036023255.1 of Mitrocomella polydiademata. Classification (NCBI taxonomy): domain Eukaryota; kingdom Metazoa; phylum Cnidaria; class Hydrozoa; order Leptothecata; family Mitrocomidae; genus Mitrocomella; species Mitrocomella polydiademata. The sequence continues at coordinate 13,553 of JAYRBV010003459.1, forward strand.
TAGAAGACTTCGTTCTTTTTTTTTAAGACTCGATTGAAATAATTTGCATAATTCGATTTCTTTTTACTCAAAAATGTCGTGAAGAAAGGAAGGACAAGTAAAGACAAGGATCCTTGATCCGGGATTTGAAAAGCCGTGGTCAATGCAACTAAAAATAGTATTTTATAGAAATATTACATGTTTTTGTCGTAATAAATGCGACCATTGTTTCTGTTTTTGTTTTGTTTTTTATTCCAACGCACGTATTGAAAACAAACATTCAGCTATTTACTTTTTATTCAACAAGACAAGTGGCGCACACTTTGAAAACAAATAGCTAAATAAAACATCAATTGTTACTGATTATTCACTGTTAAAAATTCAAATTTTCTGGCCTATACCTGTCTATCTTTTTCTACTGATGGTGGGGGATGTGTAGAAGTGAAAAGTATAGACAGGTTTCCTTGTGACAGCACAAAGTTTTCACTCTCTTGCACCTCAGTGTTTTATGTCAAAGATGTTACATAAAAACAGTACAGAGGTATGGAGTGTGTCGCTTGTTATTCGTGATTGTAAAGATGGGCCGTTGTGTAGGTAACGATATGGCTTGACCCTTTTCACGGCTTAAATCCAAGATTGCAGCGCGATATGAAATTCATCTACATGTCTATCAGACTTGGGGTTTCTGTGTGGTCAGGGTGAATGTATGGATGATGGAATTAGTGGTTTAAATGTTATTTCTATTTCTATTCTAAAATTATTTGGCATGTGGAGCCGTGGCCGAGTGGTTAAGGACGCGGGTTCTGAATCTAAAGGTTCTGAGTTCGAGTCCTGCACGAGGC
>JAYRBV010003792.1:0-14347 GCA_036023255.1 Mitrocomella polydiademata
CCTCCTTAGCTATGCAAGATTAACTTTTATTATTCATCTGAGAAATGTCCTGCCGTTTAAGTTTTTATTAAAAATTTAATGATGTGATAATAGCGTTGATAGTTTTCCCAAGGTAGTATTTAAATTCGTTAGTCAAAAGGTCTGGGATCGGTTTTGGTGTAATATTTTGACATTTTTTCTAGTGTTGAAACGGTGTATTGCGCAATCAGTTTCTGATAGTTTGGTTGTCAAAGAATTGCAGACAAGAACAGATTTTCTGTGATGGATGGGAAAGACGAAAGTCCAAATAGAAAGATTCTACATAAATTCATTTCTTTGCTCGAACTTAAATTACAAATTTTACACTTGAAAAACTTTTATGCTATAAAATAACGCCACACAAAGATGTGAGACTAATGGTGAGAACTCACTTAAACATGTTAGCAAGAAAGAGGCATTTGATGAAAATACTCACAATTCCCACACAGATTTTAGAGACTTTTCTATAGAACGGATGATCTCAAAAAATGACGATTCATACATTCGACAGTTTTCGTGGCGATTCAAAAAAGGAGACTTTTGTTTCTCGCAAGTTTAGATTCTTGTATTACGGCTTGCGAAAAATAGACGTATTTTAAAGGAAGAAACTTTCGCGGTATCAGCATAACCGCGAAATTTTTGTATTTCGCGGACATAAACTTTCGCGGATGACCGGTTTTAGGACGACCTAATTATAAGCCTAAATTTCATAGCATAAAGGTGGTTTTTAAACCAATAACTAGAAAATTGTACTACTTCATAATTAATTTTGAAATTTCGCGGAAAGTTTCTTCCTTTAAAGTAGCCCTTTAACTTTACGTTTTATGTTTAGGACACACGTTCAAAAACAACACAGACGTACGTATATTTACCAAACACTGTCGCTAAATTACTAAAATCTAATACCTGTCTTTATAAATATTGGGTAAAAAAATTCTTGAAAACCTTCCTAATAAAATTGAAAAAAAACACACTAATATTTCTTCGGGCTTCGATTGCAAACGCAGTGGCCTCGACGTGATCACTTTAATTCTTTGCTTTGATATAAACACCAGCCTAAAAGAAAAAAAAACAAATTAACACAAATTTTCCTGGTGATCATAAAAATTATACAAAGCGAATTTCGACAAGGAGCAGTGAAGTATCCAAAGTTAACTAACTACCGGTTATTTTGGTAAACTTATTTGCTTGGATCAAGTAGAAATATCTATATTTGGTAATTCAAAGACAGAGTTTCATGTAAATTGTTTTTTGGATCCCACACCGGTTAACATAAGCAAAAACCTCTGGATACTTCCCTTAGGAGTGTAAAAAACAAATACGATTCTGACCAGTCGTTCTTTTATAGAAAAGTCTCCTAAATGCGTTTGTAGAATCGAGGCAAATTTCATCAAATGCCTCGTCTTTCCAGTCTATTTAAAGAGGTTTTGACAACAAGTCAAAACACAAAGAGCTGCTTGTACACACCTGTGCCACCCATAAGTTTGCAGCATCTTCGTTGTGGTAACCACAAATTTCATGTTGTCCCGAAATTGGACGTCCAAATTGATCGGAGGAAGCGTGCAAATATCTAAAAAGTAGAAAAGAATTACAGTAAAAACTCAACTGAAAAAACACAATACAAAGTTTTTATTATAAATTTTACGCTCAAATACGAAAGAATACAAAAGTTGGATAATTTTTAGTGTTGTTTACTAACCTTCCAGTGTCACCATGTTTGAATCGGATTTTATCATTTCTGTTCCAATATTTTGTGCTACATCTCACCTCCCAGTTATCACCTGATCAGAAAAAAAAGTTACACATTGAATGATTTTTTTTTTGAATAGACCTTTCCCAAAATACTGTTCATACATAGATTGCTATTATCATTTTTTGACTAAAGATTGTCGCCTAAAGGGGCGGCATGAAACTTTGAGTATTTAAAAAAACTGTCCTTTTTTTCTTAACCCTATTCGGGCCGGGCTTTTTGGGGCTCTGAAAAGCCGATGTATTTCCTGGAAAAATGATGATATTGAGATAAAACTTTATACACATGATCATCATCATAATAGAAACTGAAAATTATTGTCAAAATTGTGATGACGTCATTATTATCGATGACGTCATCAAAAAATGACATTTCTTAAGGTTGTCTTCAAATTCCAATAAAACCTTAACCAATTTACATTTTTTTATTCTGTTTTGATATTAAGGACCACGATAATCTATATTTTAACATAGTTTACGGTTTTTAGTTTTCTATTTGTTCATTATCCAAAATTAGGCGCCAAAAACTTAAAAAATAACAAAAGAGATTATGACGTCATCGATTTTAAACTTTTTTCAGTATGATTTTATTACTAATATAAACAGGTTTACAAAGTTTCAACCAAATGGTCCCCCCCGGCCCGAATAGGGTTAAACTTAATTAGATTCATATTATTAATCTCGGTTTCAAGAAATATTTGCACATGCTCCTATCATCTCAAGGGTGTTTGAACTATTATTACGCATTGATGAAATTTGTTACTCCCATGAGACTCAATTACACAACTAATCGCTAATCATAGGAATCTATGAAACGGTATTTCGGGAAAAGTCTACTGTATTACTGGTACCAAACAAAATCAACAAAATTAAAAAAGTGTGTAATAATAATGTTTATGCTAAAATTTTGAATATTTGTGAAATACAGTATTATATATAGTTTTTTCCAAATATATTTGGATTAAAACTCCTAAAAACCAATTCTGTGCAAATAAATTCAATTTGAATTCAGAAATAATAAACCATTTTTGCCTCCTTTTTCATTTGGGAAAAAATAATTTAGAAATGAGAATCTCCATGAAGGATTTGATCAGAAATTGGAATTGATTGTTATTTCCTACCAGAATCCCCGTCTCCACCTTCCCCAAATGCACTGACTTCCTGATTATGTGTGATTGGACTTTGAAAAAAATGACTGTGTAAATTTCTTTTTGTAGCCAAGTGCTGCAGGCGTATCCTATCTCCACATTTTACAGGAACACTACAAAATAAATTTTGAATTTAACTGTGTAACTTCATTTCCAGTACACATATCTTAGGGTTAAGCAATCAAAGAGAATCAACAACTAAAAAACAATTAAGTTTGTTTTTTTAGTTTATATATCTGGTTGAAGCAATTTAAAGAGAATTCTGAACTGCAATTGTCTGTAACTGTTTAAATTGATTTCTAGTGCGATCTGAGGATTCATAAAAAAATTGTTTTGATGCTATTCGAGAAACTGTGATAGGAAAAAGCTTAGACAAACGTTCTTATACTGCAATGGTTCTACCAAAAACAAGCTATCAAAAGAAACTATTGAAGTATAAGAAGTGTCTAAGCTTTTTCCTATCTGACAGTTGCTCGAATAACTTTAGCAATCCGAGTTAGTTTTTAATTTCAAGTGTTTTGAATTTTCCAGCTTTCCTCTTACCCTCTTTCACAGTCTTCCCCAGCATGTTTTCCTTTTACGACCCAGTAGCTATTGTGATCGTCAGGACTTTTCGAGCCAGTTACAGACTAAAAAGTGGAAGTTTTATGATCAAATATGGAATACAAAATTTAACTTTGAAGATAAACAGCGTTACATAAATCAAATTTCTTCCAAATGAATCCAAGAAGTGAAGTTTAAATTACAAACCTGTTGTCCACTACCTGATCCATATTTTACATCATGTGAATGTAGCCTAATACCTTGTCTGTTATTAAATAATTTCAATGAAGAACCACACGTCACATGCTTGAATTCTAAAGTAAATAATAGAAATATTGAATGTGACTAAAAAAATGGTTACTGGTTATATATATTTTATTCTTTCAAAGAGCTATTATGTCTGTTGTCTGTAGTTCTCTTTTGTTTTTTGTATATTTTGTGACTACAATTTCACTCTTTCTATGCAATTGAAGAAAGCTTATTTCGACCACTGCAGTGCGCACTACATCCAGTCGAATTTGCTCAAAACGAACGGAACGCATGTGCAGTTGACATCATGAAACAGCGTATTTGTAAACAACAATGCGAAAAGACGACAAAAAAACAAAATTGCCAAATTGCCACATGCTTAACGCCCACCCCCCCCCTAACGTCAGACGATGACGTCATGACATTTTGAGTTTTCTTGATGGAAAAGTATGTTTTTGTAGTGAAATATAAATACATTCAGAGTACTGCTACCAAACAACGCCCTCATGAACGTACATTTTATGTCTATCTCTTATGTAAATATATAAAAATATTTTTCCCTTCTACCTTACGTGTCTTAATTTTCGCAAATTAAATCCACGCGAAAATTAAGCCACGTAAGGGTAGTCACTTCCGAAACCGAATACTTTTATTCGGATAAACTTTCATGAGACTCGCAATTTTGAAATCTATTCTTGGTGCAGTTAATTTTTTTTTATTAAAACTTGACGATCTAGCAAATAAAAGAAGTTTATATGGTCAAGGTCAAGGTTACTTGAGACATCGAGCAAAGCACACAAATCCACCCAGGCATCAGGGCGTTTTGTGAAAATATTTTTTCACCCCCGTACGTGAAAGTACGGTTTGATAAAAGTGTTACGGAGCAAAATAACACCATGGTAGGAAGAATTTATTGCGAAGCGATAGCTTCGCCCTTTTGTTGTGACCATCTAACTAGATCAATGCAGTGTATTCTTAGTATAAATTCTTCCTACCATGGTGTTATTTTGCTTCTTCATCCCTTTTTTCCAATATTACGGTACCAAAAAAATATCTTTCCGCATGAATCTAGTGAACTTTTAATCATCTACATCTCGATTATTTTCTCAATTATTAATTATTACTTTTTACAAATGTTTAGAGAATAATATTATTATCCAGTATTATATGGACTTCGATATACAGTATCCCTTGTATTTTATCTTTAGATCAAAACATTACAATTAGTAAGTTTAATATATATATATATATGGATCTAAAGTAAATGGATACATGCTTATCTAATGTTCATACTAAGAATACATTGCATTGATCTTGTTATAGAGCTATCACAACAAAAGGCCTCAGCTATTCATTCTTCAATTTCATGCTTCGCAAAAAATAATAAATGTTATATATTATATTTACCGTCTCTACAGCTAATGAAACCATACAAAACGAAAGAGAAAAGCAGACAATGTGTACTTAAGGAAACCATTCCAAAAGGAGTGAAAGAACTAAATTCCAAAGTAAAACTAAATGCTGCGATGATTACTATATATAAAACAGGAGAGTGTCGAGTGTTTACTATTCCGTTTTCCTTTCGTTTACAAAACAAGCGACGCGGATTTCTTCGATTGGTTACAGTAGACTATTAGTCATGAGCTGAAATATGCTTAGCCTGGTTTTGTATGTCAGTTTAAGAAGAAAAGTTATTACACTCAATATTACGAGACTAAACTTTATAAAAGGATATTTACAATCGAAATTTTAATTTACATTTACAAAGATTTTTGTTCTTAAAGATTAGTTTATTAAAATCGTTTTAATCAAATCAACTAGAAAATGTTTTAACTACTTTGGGGGAAACCAGGCTGCCTTTTCACCTCATGTAGAGTAAGCAATGATACATAAATCTTTCGAAATAATCCTTAAATTGTATGAAAAGAAACAGTGTTTTATCCCAAAAATTACTTATTAACTGTAGGATTGAAAGTTAAATTGATTATTGTTATTATTAGTTGACTTTTCACTGAATAAGTGTTAGTGTACATCCAGAAAAGATGTATATATAAATTGAATGAAAGATTCTCCTCTAGTAATTATTAATCCTTCCTTTCTTTTGTACTCATCAAAATTCAGCGAGCGAGTAAAGGGACGCAAGCTGGCAAGGAGCTGAATGGACAATCCTCTCTACGCCGTTGTAACCCCAGATTGTAAGTTAAATAATTATTGCTTTATTCTTCGACATCTATAGATTTACTATTTAACTTTCTGTTGGCGATTTTGTATGATGAGATGATATGATTGAAATGTTATCTCTCAAGTCAAATGATAATCCTACGCCCGCTACCGGGGCCGGCACCGCACGCTCCATCACCGATACCCGATAGATAGGCGATACATGAATGATAATGGGGGCATGCAAACACAAAGCACCCACGCTTAACATCTATTGGGGGTACCTATACCGTCGTCAGCGGGGGTGAATTGGGATGACAGTGGGACGAATTGGGAGAATTGGGATGGTGGGGCGAATTGGGACACGTTTTTAGTTTGCTAAGGTAGGGGCATCCAAACTCAAAGTGCCACCCTTAACGTCGATTGGACGTTAGGGGTGAGGGGTCTATATCACTGACGTTAAGCATGTGGCAATTTGGCAATTTCTTTTGAAAACCTTACATTTCATCTTTCATGAAGGTTTGTACCTACAGCATTGTTGTCTTTTCGCGTTGTTGTTTACAAATACGCCGTTTCGTGGTGTCAAATGCGCATGCGTTCTGTTCATCTTTTTAAGCAAATTCGACTGGGTGTAGTACGCACTACAGCGGGGCGCCAAAAAATATCGCGCTTGCCATTTCGTGGTGTCAAATGCGCATGCGTTCCATTCGTGTCCAAACTTCCTAAAATATAATTTTGTACGAGTGTTGATCTACTGTAAGTTACGCGGGCGTCTGACCAATGGGTTTAGTTGGTATAACAGTACAGAGGTGGAGTGTGTGGTTTGTTACCTTAAGGGAAGAAATTTTCGCGAGAAGAAATTTTCGCGGAATTTAATTTCGCGATTTTGGGTGTAAATCGCAAAATTAAATTCCGCGAAACACGACAAAATGGCTCATTCGCGAAATTCAGTGTTCTTTTCTCTATAGAAAAGGTCTACATTACGTAACACGGTTTAAAAACTATTTTGAAATTTCTCAATCGCAAAATTAAATTTTGCGAAAATTTCTTCCCTTTTAAGGTATTTGTGATCGTACAGATTTGATATTACATTACATCATACATTACATTACATCATACATGATGTAAACGGATTTGTTTGTCCAATCACTGCTGAAGGGGATTAATGGTAGCTCCATGTGAAAATTCTCTATAACAGCTTGAATAAGTCAGGGTTATAATTGAAGAATTCAATTACAGATATAATCAAAGCTAATTGATTGATTAGTTATCGATTAATTTAATTAATTGATAATTCTAAATTCAGTAAAAAATTGTGACTTATCGATTATATTCGATTACATAGATTAGTATCAACAAGCTTCGATTAGTGCGATTACATTAATATATCGACAAGTTTCGATTATTATAGATAAGCATCGACAAGCTTCGATTAAGTTCGATTACCTAATAGTTTCGAGAAGTTTCGATCGACTTGCGTTTAAAACAAAAGAAGCTTCTGTGGATTGTGTTATGTATAAAAATAGCCACTGTATGGCTTAATAAACGGTAATGAACAAACAAAGCATAAACAAACAAACACTTTATTCATATTTTTCCTTCTTTTTCTTCTAAATGAAGAATCAGTGAACTCTTGCTTGGCATTGTATGATCATAATAGTAGGATTAGTGGCTTCTTTGTTTCTTATTGATAGAATAAAAAAATAAATGTAAAGAGACTCAACAGAAAAGAGAAAATGAATGGATATAGAATCACATGTTTTTTTCAATCTGTACAGACACTATTTGTTTTAACAGCAATGTAAACAAACATGTTTCATATCAAAGTCTATATACAAGGTTGGCACTTCTGCTTGTTCCGTGTTTTCGTTAACCTCGTGCTCAGGTCTGACTTTCGCTTCACCGCACTCTGCACTGTAAACACGGTGGCGAAAAGAGAACCTAAGGTTTATGTTTGCGTAACTTTGCTCGATGTGGTTGCTTTATAAAGACAAAGTATTTTTTTGTGGTAGGAAAACTAATCGAAGTCGTTGAACTAATCGATGGCATTGTATTGAATCAATCGAAGTAATCAATATAATCGAAGTGTATGTAATCGAAGTAATCAAATTAAACGAAGATGTATTCGAAAATGAAATATTTTGAAAATTGTGACTTATCGATTAGTTATAAATTAAGGATTATCTTTGATTAGTATCGATTACTATTGATTAAAATCGAACTTCAATTACTTCGATTACAACCCTCTGGAATAAGGGACCATTGACAAAATACTCTTGTCCCCCTTAGCGGCTTTTCGCTGCAAAGCTCTGCCCCCCCTGCTCTTAACGGCCTCAAAACAAAACTTCAATTTTCAGCTTTAACCAACATCTTGGACTAACTAATGTACTTTAAAAAGCAAGCGCAATATTATTCGCCAACTCACCTATGGAGCGCGTGGCACCCAGTCTTATTTGCTCACATATCTAGTAAAAGTTTATTTTGCGGAACCAAAATGAACGAACGCGTGCGCAATAACGATTTTTTAGACACTCGTTCCTTCAAATGTATATAAATGGTAGCGCGGAAGGACAACAACAGACATTTTTGCTCGTAAAAAAGGTTGTATTCATTTTCGTCCCAAATGTTTTTTTTAACGGCTCTGACAAAACCCCCTCCCCCCCCTTAGCGGCAAAAAGCCAAGGTTTGACCAACGAAACGAAATCCGCGAAGCGTGACAAAAGCCCCTTTGGGCCGTTACAGTCAATGGGTCAAATCGCTCGTTTTTTGATCAATGAATTATTACGTAATACCGATATAAAACAAAAGAATTTGTAAAAAGAACAAAAGAAAATTCCTTTTCATGTCCATAACAAGCGAAGGCCACGACAGAAAATAGTAAAACTTTTACATATGTTTGTAAACATTGTCATGAAGACACTTACAAAAAATTATAATTTTCTATCGTGGCTTTTATGACGACCCTGGGCGACCCCAGTAAAATTTGCGAATGTACGGGGATTTTTCAATTAGCTTTCTTTATTACACCCGTACACCCCGTACTTGTCTGGGGTGTACGGGGGACCTAAATTCTATAATTATAACTTTGTGCAGTGCAGGCAAGGCGATGAAATAAATTGCGCTTGTCGATTGATTACATCATTCATGACTTATTTTGATGACGTCAGCAAAAAAATTAGTTTGCAAAAATAAAAAAATAATCGTCAATCGTGAAAATTAGTTCAGTGAAACTAGACATTTTTGGAACTCAACCATGAAAATTTCTGCACATAAAAATTTTTGCCCTAAAAGTAATAAAAAGTCAAAAGATTCCTGAAATTTTACTTTCAAATTTTATTGGCCACCCTTTTTTAAATCCCTCATTTTTAGTGGTTTTTAAAATCACCCAATTTAGTGGTTTTTATACTCAAATTTCCCATAAAGTGGAATCACTCGTTTCAGTGCTTTGAAATCACCCGATAAATGGTATAATCACCCGATCGAGTTTAAGTGCCGCACTGCTTACTTAGCCAGTCAGGAGAACTTCACCAAATGGAAATAGTAGCCTTAAACGGCACTTGTTGTCGATTCGGGGAAAAGTTAAAAAAAAAAAGTTGGTGGAATAATATAATATAATAAGGTGGGTATTATTTTAAAGTTGATAGGAACTAATGTTGTTTTATCATTTATTCCTTACAGCTGAATATAAACGTGGTATTGAAGACTTTCGTAGTGAACAACGCAAATCAACATCTAGGGAAATCCCACAAATAAAACAAGAACCCATAATGGAAAGTCCAAGAGAAAGAAGAAGATCCAGGTCACGCTCTCCCATGCGCAGATCTCGTTCACCAAGAAGAGATGATCGCAGGGGAGGGGGCAGAGGAGGTAGTCGTGGTGGTAAGGGAACAAAAGGAAAAGAATACAGAGTGTATGTTAGCAACATGAGTTATGCAGTCAAATGGATGAACCTTAAAGATTTAATGAAAAAAAGTAAGAAATAAACGTAATTTTTTTTCGGGGGGGGATATCGTTGCAAAATGTTCCCATGCACAAAGTAAGGGGCCAAAAAAAATATTACTTTTCATTTTTTGGGTTGATGTAGGGAAATCAGTCAATAAGACCCGGGTTGGTTTCCTTTTATTAAACCAATGTTTTTTATCTTCTCTAGTTGGTCCTGTTGAACATGTAGAAGTGTTCACTGGTGGCGATGGCAGGTCAAAAGGTTGTGGGTAAGTCTCTTGTTTAAAGATGCAAATAAAGTCAGACTTTAGTCTGCAGTGTTTTTTACAGTTTTATTAAAAAATTGTGATTTTTAATATTTGAATGATTTATACGTCTATATTTCCAGAGTTGTTGAATTTGCAATTGCTGAAGATGCTGCCAAAGCAATTAAAGAGTACGAAGGATACCAATTTGAGGGCAGAACAATACATGTCCGAGAGGTAAGTACTTTTTATGGAGGAAACCATTCAATTTTTCAAGTTGAGAGTCATATTTTCAGGAGAGAACATTTTATTCAAAAACTACATTTTTTATAAGCATACTACTTAAAAAATTGTTTGCAGTATAATTTTTGCTCTGAATCAGAATTCTCTGTTTGACGAGCACAAAATGCTCGCACACACGCCAGTTTGCAAAGCTTTTTGAGAGCAGCATTAAGTGCTTGCTTGCAAAACCTTGAATTTGTTGATCATGTAAAAAAAAGTTACAAACCCTGAAAATTGCAAATTTTTCGGCTTGCAAAATTCCTTCTCTAAGGCATTCAAAAAGTTTTTTTATACACATTTCTTTTATAGTTGCTCAATATCTTTCCTTTTCTTCAGGATGCAATGGCTGACTCCACCTACGAAGAACAATTAAAAAACCAAAAAGAAAAAACAAAATCTATGCGAGAAAGAGATATGAATGATAGAATGCACCAAAACTCAGGTGGTGGACTTGGTTTACTTGGTAACCTTGGTGGTGGCGGTGGTGGACTTGGTGGATTAGGTGCACTGGGAGGTTTAGGAGCTCTTGGAGGATTAGGTGGCCTTGGTGGTTTAATGGGAGGCAATCAAGCTAGTGGTTTGATACAAATGCTTAGTTCAAAAGGAGGAGATCCTCTTAACTCAACAGTATTCATTAGCAATGTAAGAACTTTTTGTAAATTAAATTGATTAAATGGTTAAGATATAGGATTTTATCTAGAATCAAAGGGTTGCGTCAGATTCTCATGAAAGAGTCATCTTCCATATGACTGGTTTCAGGAGGGTAGCATCTGATTGCCGGGCCCTGTCAGAGCCCAGATTAGAGCGTGGAATATGTAAAATGCTATGATGAATGGCATACACAATTCATATTTTTAATGTGACAACCGCCACAATATTATTTTATAGTGAACAGAGAGGTACCAAACCCCTCCTTTTTTGGTACCTTCCCCCTTTTAATAAAAAGTTTCGAGTGTATTCTGACAACCTTTTAAAGCAAGAAAATATTCAAGATAAACAACATTATACATTTTCAATTTTAGCTTGATTATAGTCTTACATGGCAAGAGTTGAAAGACAATCTAAGGCGGGCTGGAAATTGTAGAAATTGCCAAATCACCATGGACGAGAAAACAAGAAAATCTAAAGGATATGGCCAGGCTGTTTTTGATACACCCATGGAAGCCTTAACATGCGTCGCACTTTTTAACCAATATGAAATGGGAAGAGATCGGAGACCAATAGTAGTCAGACTTGTAAGTATAAACAAAAGAGCTGTATATATACATATATATATATTATATTTCAATCTTAGTGTGTCTTATTATAAAAATGTAACTGTTTTTTTGGCTGATTAACCATAAAGACAAGATTCCATTTTCAATCCATTTAGGACCGACAAGCACATTTAAACCAAATGTTGCAGCAAATGGGTATCAATGAAGTAAATCAAGGTACCCTGGTACAGATTCAATCAATGGCTCTTGTCTCGCAGCTATCTGGGCTGTCTGGTATTCAAGGTATAATTGTTTTTCCTTTTGACAACAGTCATCAGTACGTAGTGATTATGACAAACGCTATCATGAACTGAAATTCATAAAAACACTGGCTAGGATAGATTGAAAAGGACTTTTCTGAAGCATTAGATTGGCACTAGTGAGGTTCGTTTGCAAAGATAACTTGATAATGCTTACTCAGTCTTCTCTTTAAAATGCGCACTCGTCAAAAGGAGAAAACTGCATATTTTAGCAAAGGGTTATAGCACCCTTGATCTGATGGATCTTCTGGATTGTAATAGTTTATGTTTTTGACTATCCAATGTGAATTTCGTGGAATTCCAAAAATGTTTGCACAATGCTTTTATTGTATAATTCAGATCAGTAAGTGAAGAGATATAAACCGAAGACATCCTGAGTAGGGGAGGGATATAGTGATGAAACATTGAGTCAGTTATGGATATGGTCGGTTTGATCAGTTAGGCTGTCTATGAATGTATCTCAGATTTCAGACGTACATTTCTGAAATTGAAATACTGACCTCATTTGTTCATTTGAATTTGTTGATTGTGTTTATAAATGGTACTCTCTGTAACTTTGCATGTATGTAAACCTTTTAGAGCTTTGAATTTGTTGAATAAGGATGAAAAAAGAACCCTCAAGGAATATTTTGGAAGTTTGAAAATATCTTGTTACCAAAATTATAAATTCTTGGATAGTTCAAAACTTATTTAATCACATTTGAATTTTCATTGGAGATTGTGAGGCTTATTCTCTCTTCAGCAGTCAGATGTCTTTTTTCATTATGCATGTTTATTTATCTTTGCAGGATTAAGTGCCTTAGCTGGCGCTGCTGGTGGCTTTAATAATGCCGGGTTTGGCAATCAGTCTTCGGCTCTCGGCAATTATCAGAACCAAAACAGTTTAGGTGTCGGCATCGGTGGCGGACCAGGTTCCCAGGGATTAGGAGCTCTGTCAAACTTAGGTTTGGGCAATCTTGGTAGCCTAGGGACTTTATTGGCTGGTACACAGGCTGGCGCAGGAGGCGGTATGAACTCTTCTGCTCTGACCGGTTTGGCAAACATGGCGGGTCTGCAGAATACTAGTGCTCCAGTGGCTAGTGGGAACCTCTCTGCGTTTGGATTAGGAGGAAGTTACGGTGGTATGCAACAACAACAACAGCAACAACAAGCACCTGCACATAACATGGGACCAGCAAGTTACACAGCTGGGCAACAGCTTAGTAATTATTCGATAACTGGTGCAAGATCCAACCCTGTGGGTTACCAAACTCAACAGCAAGATTCACGTCAACGAAGCACAGAAATGCCAAGATATGGAACTGACAGTGGTTCCATTGCCAAGACAAGGGTTTTTGTACGAAACGTAAGTATTGTACAAACGGAACAATTGTAGATCGGTTTGTTTAGAATCATGTTTGTTTGTAGGGTTACGAACGAAGAAGGTTTGAACTGTTTGTTTAGAGATTTCTGTTTCATCCTGGTTTGCTGTTAAATATTCGATGATTGCTTTGAGACAGGTAAGTATTATTTAGATGTAGGTGTTTGTTGTTGGTTTTGTAGGTTAGAGACATTATATTTATTTGACATTTGTATAACAACAGCTTGTTTGGCTGATATATGTTTTACCTGCCGTCGAAGATCTGTAACAAGTGATATTTTAGTTTTTCTGTTTGAAGTGTGCTAGTTGTTCATTTCAAAAAAATGTTAACGGGTTTCATAAATAAATCTGCCATAAACCGAATGAATTTAACTCGCCCTTTTGTTTTTTTGACGCATTCCCTCTTTTTTGGTCTCAAAGACTCACTTGGCTGAGACGGCTATAAGTAGAACAAAGACTTTAATTTGTCGCCATACAAAAAACTCCACCCATTGGTTTTTGCGTGTTTGGTTTGCTCTTTTTTCCAACGAACTCTTATTTCTTTTGAGCCGGAACCACCTAACTAAGTAAAAGAAATTTGTGTCTTTTTTTAAACATACTTTTGTTTTGTCACTACTAACAGCTTCCGTTTGCCGTCAAATGGCAAGACTTGAAAGATCGGTTTAGAGATGCAGGTGAGTTGTATTTTTGTTGTTAAAGCCCCTTGGGATACCCCCTACAAAAAATAACCTATTTCCCCTTGGGATAACCCCCCCTACCAAAAGTAACCTATTTCACCTTAATACAAAACATCCTAAAGCCCCTTGGGATACCCCCCCCCCCCCCAAAGTAACCTATTTCCCCTCAATACACAACATCCTAAAGGAATCTAGTCCTAAGTGTTAAATATCAATTGTATACAGAGTGCGCCAAAATGGGTACCTTAGCATCATTAATTTTCGCGAGCAACTATTTTCCCAAATTGAAGAATTTATAAAATTTATTTTATTAAGTCAGCGACTTTAGGAGATAAGTTATTGGTTTGGGTGTTTTATTTTATTAAGTCAGCGACTTTAGGAGATGAGTTATTGGTTTGGGTGTTTTCTTTTTAAGTCAGCGACTTTAGGAGATGAGTTATTGGTTTGGGTGTTTTCTT